>CAUJNA010002598.1:0-7500 GCA_963377175.1 Effrenium voratum
GGAAGCCACGGGGAAGCTGGGTCAACGTTTGTTGGTCGACTGATTTCCTCAAGATCGGCTGGTTTTCTGCTAACATCAAAGCGCTTGCCACGTACTCAAGTTACTCGGACGTCGGTGGCATTTGGATGTGAACTTTGGTTGGAACCCTGGAACATTCTTGAACATAATTCCCCCGTTCTCATGATGTCGCAAGGTTCGTCGAGAATTCAGGCCCCCAGACCCCGTTCGGTCAGGGACTGGTAACATCTGAGATGTCGGACTTGGGTTCGTGGTGTTTGAGGGGGTTTCCCCTTTTGGGGCTGACCACCCTGGCACGCACGGATGGCCGGGGACTGCATTGAATCTTCAGAGTTGGCGCCTCAAAAGTGGGGGACACGTCCTGAATGATGCTGTCCACAAAGGATCTGGGACCCGGCGAAAATACACCCATCTCAAGGATCCTTCTTTCAGGGGACTGCTTTTAGAGTTCAAATGAGGTACTGGTAAAGGTGTCCAACTGGGGTTGCTTTTTGAGGGGTACAGGGTTTTTCGAAAGGGACACCAAGGGGAACCCGCCCATTTGTTTGAGTCCTTTTGAATCCATCAAGCTGTGCTCTCATGGCAGGCCGCTACAAGTGCCCCAGGTGTGGTGGGCCGAAGTACATGGCCCTCGGGCTGCATCGCACTAGGCGCTTGTTTGAGCGATTTTGTTCTATTAGATTCACTTGAATCGATCAGGGAATAGCCCAAACAAGATTTGGGTGTGGGTCAAAATTAAAAAAAACAAAACAGGGGACCGCAGGTTTTAGTCCATGTTGCCACTTCCCAGGGTTCTATTTTGGGTACCTATTTTTGACCCACAGCCATTTCTGCCCGCCCATGGAACAACGCGCAGAGTTGGGAAGTTGTTTTTAAGAAGCGCTGACAACGAAAGGCTCCTCCGGGCGCGAGGTGTGGGTGTTACTCACGCATCGGCTCTGAGGGCCCTGATGAGCACTGCGCACGTGTGGACTCGCGAGGCAGAGGGAGGGCACGTCTCTCTGCACCAGAATTGGGAACCCCGAAATGGGTTGCCCTGGCTTTGGCGCCCTTGAAAAACACAAAGAAAGGGTTCTCCCCCCAAAAAAAATGCAGCCTCTGCCTTGTTGCACAGGCGCGTGCATGTTCATGACAGATATCGGGGATGTGCTGAATTGAGAAAGGGCTTCGGACAACTGTACTACTTCAAGCTGCCAATCTTTAGTCATGCCTGTTGATGATTCAGGGATGATGTAGGTATGCTGCGATGGTCCATAGACAGCCTGGTGTTGAACACTGACTCGCCATGTTTGTTTTCGCTAGTGATGTGCGCTGCCACAGTTATTCCACCGGAAGCAGCTGACGAGTGCAGACATGGCAATACCCAAGTGCTATTCTGTTCAACCAGGTCAAATATCAACATGCTTTGATGAAGTGAAACTTCGATGCAGATGAGGCATGCAACGCATGACAGGGAAGCAAGCATCACATGTGCACAGATGGCTGTACATTTAAACACACCCATATCACATACGATCCTTGAACCCTTGCGAGAAGCTCATGTGATTCCCGACCCTTGCGCGTCAGCGAGAAAGGCCAACGACGTTCGCAGCCATACTGAGCCCGTTTAGCTTTCGCCGACCGGCCAAATGGCCACAGGCTTCGCAGCGCAAAACCCAGTGCGAGCGCTGCGAGTGCGAGGTGTGCTCTATGAGCTGGGTGAACCTTGGGGCATTCCTAGGCGTGTAGCCGGGGGCTGCGCCCGAAATGTGTCGTGTTTTTTGTGGAAATGCCAACAATGGGATGTTGTTTGCCGGGCGTTTGGATTGAGGTGTGGGTTGTGATCTTGTCCGGAGTCCGCAGCACTGGCTCCAAAGGAAAGAGCAGTGCATCCTGTCTTCGCGCCCTTACGCCTACGCCATGGGCGCATTCCAATGTTCCAAGGAGGGCAAGGCCCTCGACTGCCCGAGTTTGGGTCAGATTCAAACCTCGTGGGATGTCGACGGGCCGGCGATGGGCGAGACTTGGTCATCAGGACTGAGCCTGGTCGGGGGGGCCGACCAACCCATTTTTTTTGGCGGGACCATGGGCTAACGTGGGTGTGTCTTTTCTGAGGGAGCCCTTCTTGGGTTGGTTGGAAAGGGAACCAAAACGAAGCCACCATTTTTTGGGGGTCTCCCCTGATTCCCCAACCTGAGAAGGCTTTGGGCCTGCGCTTTCCTCATGTTGCGTCAACATTAAACCACCAGGAATTGGACCGCAGATTTGGGTCCATGTGTTTGTGTACTTACCAGGGTTCCATTCTGGATACCGAGTTTTGATCCACAGCCAATTTGCTATGGTTTTGCGGTTGAGCATCAGGACTTCTTCAGGGAAATCTTCTCGGTGGGCCTGTCTTCTACCAACCGTGCCGCTTGTTCTGCCATGTAGTTGGCCACCCGCGTGCAAGGGCGATGTGTCCGACATTGGGCTGACAAAAAGCTTTGGGTTCTGTGTCCAAAGTTGATGGTTTGTTGGGTTTCATGTGAGGTAGTCAGTTGACCAGGGGGGGCCATGGGTCAAAAGGCCGTGCCCCCAGTGAACATCCCAATCCCCACTAAAATAGGTTCTAGAATGGGTGGCGAATTCACCTACCAACCAAAATGGGATCCCAAAACGGTTTTGACAACCACAGCCAATTTGTGTGCATGTTGTTTCCGCATCAGTTTGGCACTTGGCATGTAGCACGAGGCTTCCAGCATGGCTGCCACTCCGCTAGTGGTGCGAGATCCGGGGCTCCATCGAGCTGCCAGACGGCCATGACAGACGAGAAGACTCGAGCTGTACAGAATGTACCGGATTCATTTCAATCAATTCTGGGTTTCTGATGTTGATTGACGTGCTCTTTTGTCGTTCCCCGAAACCAAGGACCCTCGCTGGGTTTTGTACACTAACCGGAAAGGCAACAAATGCCTCTTGGCGTAACGGCTTGGTTCGGGGCCCGAACGCTCGGATTTTGTTAAGGTGCTGCATCGCACTCACTCGTGAGCCGCAAGTTTTGTCACGCGAGGCGCTGAGGCTTCCGCCCATGTAAAGGTCGAATTACTTTGCTCGAGCGGCCGAAAGTGTTTGGCCGCTTAGATCGTTTGGAGCGTCAAGCACAAGCTTTGCAAGCATTGCCTGAAGATAGATACAGGGTCGACAGATCATGTAACGCCTTCCAAATGAGATATTTGCTCTTCGAACTTAACCGCATGTAGAGGATTTGGATGGCCAGTACGGCATTTGGGTCCTCAAAGAGTCAAGTCATTCAACACACGAGCGGCTTGCGTGCCAGCAACCAGAGCTCAAGCACTTATTTGCGTTCATTGGTTGTCCTTCGCAACAAGATGGGCTGCCTTCAAAGCTCACGGCCGCCCTACGTGCCTCACGTGCCGCAGTACAGCAACGCGGCTCCGACGGTTCCGGCGGGCTACAAGCCAGGAGGCAGGAAGCGCTCAAAACCTTAGGCGGTTTTAGGTGGCTCTACGGCTGGTCAATTCGGGTGCAGTGGGGCGTGTATAAATCCTGATGAGCAACCACAAGTCAATGGTTTCCAACGCTGCTCAGACGGGGCCTAGCCATCGGGTTGCATCGACTTTTGGGACTGAAACAACCTGAGTGTCACAACGGCACAGGCAAAGCTGTGTCGCCAGTGGCGTTGGACTCCGCATTCAAACAAGAGCCATTGCTACTCGAGCCCTGAGGAGTGGTGCAAGGCCAGCCTGTCGGCTATTCTCACGAAGCCCAACCTTACCAGACGTACCAAGATGCCTACCAACCCTACCAGTCGCAGTACCAGCCTGGGCCCTACCAGTCGCAGTACCAGCCTGGGCCCTACCAGTCGCAGTACCAGCCTGGGCCCTACCAGGCTGGGTTTGAGGCGCCCTACCAGGCCCAAGCCTACCAGGGGCCCGCCTACACAGGGCATGGCAGCTTGGACTGGAACCAGAGCCGGTTCCTTTTCACTGGCGTGGATTGCATGCTATGGCGAGTCAGCGACGACTCAGACAATGAGGGACTTGTGTGTTCCGGGCAGCTGATTTCCAAGCTTCCAGGATTGGGTATACTCCTCAAGCTTAGCAATTTGCCGTTTTTTTCCTAGACTTGACGACCCTAGCGTTGGGTGGACATTTGAGCTGTCCCGTACTAAGGCAACAGTTACTCTGGCGGCGGCGGCGGCAACGGCATGGCTATGGCCGGTGCTGGTTTAGCTGGGTTGGCCGGCGGATTCATCGCTGCTGAGCTTATCGACGACATCTTTTGATGGGGAAGGACTAAAGAAGCAGTCCGAGTAAAACAGATAGGCCTGCCAAACTCAGATCTCCTAAGCAATTGATTTGGCGGAGCTTGGCTGTGCCACTGTACAGAACGGCACATGCTTGCAGATGTAAAGTCGTTGCCGGAAGGAATTCGACTACCGCTTTGAACTTGTACAGACAGAAGCGGAAGAAACACCGTTTCAGAAGAAACACGCTAAAACAATTGCAGCTTGCGAATGATGTTATCCTCGGTACATTGCAACATTTGTTGCAAGGAGTTTCATGATTTGCGACTTGAGTGCTTGACGTGTGGACTCGTTTGTGGTAGATACTGCAGTTGGCACATCGTTCTAGAGACCATGCACGAAAAGCAGGTCTGCTATCCAGCACTCTATTTCTCTGTGAGTGGTTGATATGAGAGATGCGGCAGGGCCACGTCAAGATAGCTTGATCGTGCCGGCTCATCAGGCCTGCGCTGGGCAACATAGATGCGGAAAGCGACACCGAGCTCGCCGCACACTCACTTCACTGCACACATGGCAATCTGAAGCAGCCAGGAACAGCAAGAATGCAGCCACGCGCATTTCAACACTCTGCGCTAATGTCCTTTCAGCATGTTTGTATCACCAAGTGTATCATCCGCTTTGTTCTGACATCAGAAGTTTGCAATTCGCCACCAAGAGAAGCAAGAGTCTGTTCACTCTGAGCAACTGCTTGCCGTGAGCTGTGCAAGATGCCTATGTTAACATGAAGCCAAAGAAGCCTGCTGGGGGCTGAGACATTGCGAAGTTTGCGGGATGCCATCATGCTATGATGCCACGGGTTTTTGGTGCTCAAAGTTTCTGGCAGAGGAAGCTCTGTTCCGATGGGCTTTGGGTTGCGGAACTTGACAACCTGATGGTTCGTCCTTTACGTCAAAATTCGACACTGAAAAGCAACACCTAAACCTCCAACTGGCCTTTGGTCGTGCACGTTCCCATCGTTCTGAATGCGTCGCAGATCTGGTCCCCACTTTCGACTGTCTAGGGCTGGGGACATGAACTTGCGAGCTGCTTTTTCATGAGGGACACGAACCATTGACTTGGTTTTCTTTGGACCAAAGACTTGAGCCCACAGATTCGATTTTGGACCCAGCCCACCATGTTTGGTTCGGCTTCTCCGAGGACTATGATGTGGACTTCGCAAGAAGCCCCGGCCTGGATCAGGCGCAGGCATCGGAGACTGGGCAGCCATGTCAGCCAGTGCGCTTCTCTCCCCCTTTTTAGAACGGAGGGTTCCCGACTAAAATAGACTACAGGAAAAAAAATCGGGTACCATTCTTCTAACCTCTCTACTGGAGGACCTAGGCAGAGTTAGATAGCCCCCCAATTGGAGAGTAACTTTCGTGTTGGCGTGTTGATCCGTTGGTTTTATTCCATTTTTGTTTCCATGTTGAACACACCTGTCTCGTTTGGTAGTTTGGTAGGGACGGGACGGGTCAACCCCTGATTTTTTTTTTTGACAAGGACAGGGAACGTGCGAAACCCCAGCAAAAAATGGGTGGGGTTACGGGGCCGCTGGTTATCCATTCTTCCCAGCGGTTCTTTTCCAGTCTATTTACCTCTTGGATGAATCGGGAGGCCGGCAGCTGTTCCCTTTTGTCGAAAAGAGGACAAGGATCCGTGCCTTCCGCTTACCAGGGGTGCCCTCAAAAAGCCGAAGGCCTACAAAAAGAGTGCCTCACCCACAAAATGGGAGACCCCAATTTTCAAAAAGAAAAGAATAAAAACACGTTCGGCGATGCCCCGCATTTTTCGCGCCGCCTCCCCCCCCCCCACTTTCTTGGAGGCGACCGTCTCCCCAAAAAACGCTCCGCAGGTCGCCTCTGAGATGGGCCACGCCCTGCGATTGCGAGGCGCGCGAAAAAAAGAGGACATGGCTATAGGTCAAAACCAATAGTACCATTTTGGGGTAGGTGCACCACCCATTTTAGTCTATTTTAGTGGGGAGGGTACGGGTTTTGGACCCATGGACATGGCTTTCGGCATGCTCGGGGTGTCCGCTGGGCTTCGGTTTTCTCTTTCTAAGCACTTCAATCGCGCGCCGTGGGCCAGCCGGATGACGCCCGAACAAAAAGAAAACGGGAAAACGGGAAAACGGGCAAACCGCCGGTTCTTGTTTTCGCCGTTTTTTCGTTTTCGCCGTTTTCGCCGTTTTCGCCGTTTTCGCCGTTTTCGCCGTTTTCGCCGTTTTCGCCGTTTTCGCCGTTTTTGCCGTTTTTGCCGTTTTCGCCGTTTTCGCCGTTTTCGCCGTTTTCGCCTTTTTCGCCGTTTTCGCCTTTTTCGCCTTTTTCGCCGTTTTCGCCATTTTCGCCGGTTTCTCGCTTTCCTCTTTTTTTTTCGTCTTCCTGTTTTTGCCGCTTTCACCGCTCTGCCTTTGTAGCTGGCTTGCCGCAGTTTAGTTTCGATGCTTTCGCCGTTTTCCCGTTTTCGCGGCGTTCACCGATTCAATAAATGAACGAGTGAATGAATGAATGAATGAATGAATGAATGAGTTGATCCAATGCATTAACTTTCCCCGTTTTCGCCGTTTTCCTGTTTTCGCCGTTTTCGTCGTTTTCTCGTTTTCTCGGCGTTCGCCGTTTGAATGAGTGTACAATGACTAGAATAAATGAATGAAATGAATGAATGGATGGATGGATGGATGGAGGAAGGAAGGAAGGAATGAACGAAAGAAAGAACGAAAGAAAGAAATGAAATGAATGCATGGACGCATGAATGTATGAATGAGTGAATGAACTAATGAACTAATGAATGAACTAATGCATGAACGCATGAATGCATGAATTAATGAATGACAGAAATGAATGAGTGAAAAAACTAATGAATGAAGCATTGAATGAATGCATGGACGAATGAATGTGTGAGTGAATGAAAATGAAATGAAATGACATGAAATGACATGAAATGACATGAAATGACATGAAATGACATGAAATGACATGAAATGAAAGCAAAGGAAATAAAATGAAAATGAAAATGGATGAATGTATGAAGGAATGACTGCATGAAGGAATGAAGGTATGAATGAAAGAAATAATGAATGAATGCATTAATGAACGACTGAAAGAAAGAACGGAAGAATTAATTGAAATGAATGCATGAACTTATGAATGCATGAATGAATGAATGAACAATATATGAATGAGTGAATGAACTAAAGAACTAATTCATGAACAACTGAA
>CAUJNA010002598.1:15000-27500 GCA_963377175.1 Effrenium voratum
AGGGTGAGATCCACTGGCATTTGTTGCAGCATTGCTCGCAGACGCCCGACGCGGTCACATTGAAGAACTGGCTGCTGAGCTTCATGTCAGCGCAGATGAGCTCGGAGGATGTGGCGGCTTTGGCTGCGGAGGTGGTGGCTTCCCATGGTGCCATATGCTGCTTTGACTTTTCGTCCAGCGACGGTGCCCGGACTGTATTTAAGCACCGCACTTTCATGATTTAACTTCGCCCCAGCACATAGGCCGCGTTTTGTTCTTATCCATCCATCACAAGCTTGCGGGAATTACGTGTTCAGGTGGAGAAGTTGCAAAAAGTGTTGAGAGATATGTTGCTTTCACTTTGTTCGTTGCTGATGGGCAGTCTTCAGGCAAGCAGCTTCAGAAGCGGGGCCGCGGCCAGCAGCGGCGTGTTGGGCAGGCCTCTGTTAAGAACCAGCCGCTCAAACCAGTGCGCCGCAAAAGCAAGCTGAGGGCGGTGCGCGCTCAGGCCAGGGCAGCTGTGGTGTCCAAGCAACAAGCCGCACGGAGATGGGGCTGCTGCACAGGGCTGGGCGACATCCCGCTACTCCCCCCATTGTTCACAAATGCTGAAGACACCTACACACGTCTACTGATGTTGCTTGTGGTGTTGAGGTTGGGTCAACGAAGTGGGTCACGTCCTGTGGGAATCATGGTGGATGACTTGGATGCCAGCTTCAACCTTGTTGCTTGTGCCTTGGAACTTGCGCTGCCTGCCAGTGTTCAGAAGACCCACTTGAGTGCTTCAGAAGGGCACACGGAGGAGCAGCAGGAATTCCTCAACAATGGGGGAATTCTGATCGATTCCCGCAGTAAACAAATGGCTGGTTTTCTGCTTGGGCAAGACCCCTTGCATGTCTATTTCCGGCTTGTTGAGGCTGTGGATTTCAGATCTATTGACAGCGCCTTTCTTCTGAGATGCCTGCGGAAGCTCTTGCGGTCTTGGAATTATGAGCTTGAAGTCACCGGTGTGGACCAAGAACTTGAGCATGTTCGGGCAGAGCGCACCCATGACGCACTGCCTTGGCTGGCTGTCTGCAGTAGCAACCACTTGCAAGAGGCCGCGACTCTCCCAGACATTTTGCGTTCATACTTCCACGGCTCCGTCATTCCCAGCAATGCTCACGCCATTCTCCTCCGCAGCGTGGCTTTTGAATGGAACCATCCGGACTCTGGCATCATGTTGCCACAGTGCGCCAAGGCTGTGATCCTGGATGACATTGGACGCAAAACCTCCATGGCAGGCATGTCGCGAGCTGAGGTGGCCAAGGCGGTCCACGCAGCTGTGCACACCGGGCCCTTGACGCCCGAAAATATTTGCAAAGAGTTAGGTCTTCTACACGGCTTTGCTGCGCATCGGCTCTTTGAAGGGATGACCGCTGCAGGTAGCCTCGAGTGGGAAAGAGCGCAGTTTCAGTACCTCAAGCGTGTTCGCAAAAGGCCCGGGGGATTGAAGGGCAGCCAGGTCACGCCCACGCGTGTGTGGGACTCCTCGAAAGTTGCTGGCGGCCACAATTTTGCCAAAGCAGTGCAGCTGCAGCAAAAGCCGCTGATTGTGCGCGGCCTGATGGCTGCCCATGAAGCGAAACGATGGTGCGTCAGCCAAGGCTATAATATCTCCCTTGGGACCGTCGGAGTCGAGCGGTTCTGGCGCAACATGCAAAGGATGTCAAGAAACCTGGCTCGGTCTCAGGGAAGCGAGGAAACAGTGTACTTGGTCAGCGTCGAAAGATGGCTTCGAGAGGTGCAGGCTCGTGCGTGTGCAGGGGCTGGTGCCGACTTCCACGGAGGCGCCGCAGCCTTGGCAGCTTTCCGGAGCGCAGGTGAAAGGCTTGCGAATGCCTTGCTGGCAGGGAATGATGCTGGGACGTGCATGCAGCGCGTTGACGCGACCACTCCGGCAATGAGGAGCATTTATGCCATGTACCTTGAAGGCAGCCTGTGACTCTCAGTGGCAAATACAAACTCCAGAGTATGAAAACAAGGCCCGTGGATTGAGCGTGCGGTTCCAGGGTTTGGACAATGTGCCAGGGATGCGTTGCTGGATGCGTTGCTGCGCATCTTGACATGCAACAACAGCAAGTCATGCATGTGTCTTCCGCAGCCTTTTTGAGATTAGAGGAGCCTGCCAGCCCTGTGCCCGGCAAGCCTTCGTCATGAACTCTCCGCGGCAGGAAGCCACACCTCCCAGGGCCTCCGAACACCTTCCGCCTGATGCAGGGTCGCAACGTGACAGCCCTGTCACCTTGAGCCAGCTGGGCTCAGTCTATGACAGGCTTGAGAAAGAGGGAGAAGCTGAGTGGGCCCGCATGAGGCAGCGTGTGGGGTCTTCAACTGACCCTGCCCTGGGCGCCAAGGATCGCTTGCAAGCACTTGTGCAAAAGCTCTTGCCAGAAGTTACTGGGGGAGTCGAGGCATGCCGGGAGTTTTTGCGCACTTGCTCTGCAGACCGCCGAGAGGCGTTCTTTGCAGCTTGGGCCTGCAAGGTGTACGACCTGCAGATGGTGGAGCAGGAGTGGGACCTTCGTAAGAAGCCCAAGGATCAATCCCTCAAAGAGTTCTTCGAGGGTCACGCCAAGACCTTCTACACCAGCCTGTTGGCTGACAAGTGCATGGACGCCTTGTCTAGCCAACGAGAGACCTCTTTGCGCGCAGTGTCGCCCATTGAGATGGCCTCAGCGTGTGAGCGCCTTGCTGTGGGCTATGGCTTGCCCAAAGATGGTCACTTGGTCCATTCTTGCGTTCAAGGGCAGTGCCTATACCACTTCATGGGGTCCGACGGGAAGCTGAAAGCACGGGCAATGTTGCTTGTCTAGAGCATTGCCTTGTCTCATTGTCTCCTTGCGAGTATAGATTTGCGTCTTTCCTCGAAGCATTAGTTGCGGTCATGGCAGCCAAGGATGGAAAGTGAAAGCAGCTGGAACCAGGCGGGCTCCAAGTTGCCGTTGGTTGCCATCGCTTCTTCGGCAGCCGGGAAGGACAATTTGAAGGCCTTGGTGCAGAGCTGGCTTTCGGAGTTATCGGGTGAATTTCCGCGCGCTGCTGTGGCCTTGTGCCCTGGCTGCCACAGCAGGGGCTACATGCGTGCGTTGAATGTTCACGCGCACGCAGTAAGCAGCACACTCACACACACGCACACCATGAGCAAGCCCGGCCAAGAAGCTGTGGCTGCACGGAGTGCAGCGCCAGTTGTTTTTGCAGCGACAAGTAAGGAGCCAGGGGAATCTCACAGTGTCCGGCATCATGGCAAAACTTCGCAAGACTGGGGGGCAGTTGCAGCTCTTGCAGAGCGAGCTCGAGAAGTTCGTCAATCGCAAGCGCCCGAATTACCTTCAGGAGGGCGACTGCATCGAGCTCCTGGATGGCGACCCCAACTTTGGCAAGGCGACCAAGCAGGACTCTTCCTCCAAGATCCTCCGAGTGTTCTCGTTGGTGCAGTTTAGGCCTGACATCATACACACATCTGTATATATATATATGTGTATATATATATATATATATGCATATGCACATGCGTAACACGCACGGGCACACACACACACACACGCCCACGAGTCGTCGCGGAGTGATCCCAAACACAAGAGAGAGAAACCACACAAAAGGCAGTTGGAGTTTCAAGCTCAGAGCAAATTCACGCGCACGCACACACACACACACACCACACCCACGCACAGGCACGCGCGCACACACACACACACAAAAGGCATTGCGCAAACGCGCTCGTGTGTGCGCATTTCTCTGCGTTGACTCGCCCCTGACTCTGCGCGGCCAGGACGACACATGCCTTGCTCCACATGTTTGGTGCCTTGTCTTTGCCCAGCGCAATGTGTACATGAACGAGCTTGGATCCTCTGATTCCTGCGGACGAGATCAACGAAGTTTGAGGAGAAGATGGTCCCGCGCAAGGCGGCCCAGGAGCTGGTTGTTGGGACGCTCACTTGGATCCTTCGCTTGCAGCAGTCCCCTGCACGCGCCCAGCCAGACCACGAGGCCAGCCAGCAGGAGACTGAGGCAGGGGCAGACGCAGCAGAAGCCAGGGCCACAGCAGCTGCAGCCCCAAAGCGTGCGGCCAGGCTACGCATGCGCAAGCCCAAGCCAGAGGAGGTGACGCCGCAGCGCGGCCTTGACGAGGTCACTTTTTCGGGGGCAGCTGGCTGTGTGCTGGCTGGCGTCCAAGATGGCTCTGCTTCAGCTTGCGCACAGTGCGGGGAGGAGTCGTTGGCAGCTTCAGCAGTCACCAAGCACGCTGGCCGGGTCTTTGGCTCCATGTGTGTGGCCAACTTGGCGTTGCGGACCGGCATGCTCATGTATGCCTTGGTAGCTCGGCGTAAAAAAAACTTCTTGTGTCATGTGCCATATCGCATGAAGGGCTGCCTTATTTCACCCAGGACGGCATTGTCCCGCCGGACCAGCAGGTCAGGTTGAATGACGCGCTGGCCTCCATCCCCATGCTCGAACTCTATTCCATCAACCAGTTGCAGCTTGAGCGTGGCATTGAGGACCAGATGAAGGAGGATGCTAGTCACAAACGCGTTCGCGCTCAGGCGGACAGTTCATTGGAGCCCGTGGACGTTGCCGCCAAGCGCTTCCTGACAGGTCTGCTGAGCTACCGCCCGCCATGTGGCACAGACCCGTGGCAAGCGGCTGTGCGGAAAGGCGTGCCAACCACCCTGCCCCGCAAATCGTTTTGGCTCGCGGTGCGGCAGAGCCTGCTGACCAGGAAGCGCAAGCATGCTGAGGCGAGGCGTGCTAAAACTTGGCCAATGTCAAGGTCGGGTTCCAAGAATTGCTCAGGGGGCAAACCAGAAGAGTTTAAGGCTGCGCGTGCGTTCAAGACTCAATGCAAGTGTGCCGCCGCAGGTGCTGGAGGGCTTCCAGGACACAGCTGGCTGGAAGGCGATTCTTATGCGGATTCAGGAGAAGCGAGCTGGCGAGTGGACTGGCGACGGCAAGAACCTGCTGCTACGATACTCTTTGCCGGGGGACGAGTGGTTGCATTCCTTGGACGTCGGCCCGGAGGCCTTGCAGGCGTATCTTGATGTCCCGCGGGTGGCACCGGCTGAGTTCTTCTGAGGGGCGCTGATGCTAGGTCGGGGAAGCATTCTGCGGAATGTGGCCTGCATCAAGTTTTGACACGCGCCGCGGCTCGAGTTGCAGTAGGGACAGATCTGTGTTGCGGGGTACTGAAGCAAGACATGCAGGCCGTGAGTTATGATTGTCCACCTGGTCCTTTTGGGTTTCTGTCCACCAAAGTTGAATTGCCCCAACATCCGCTTGTTTACAATTAAAATAACACTCACTTCTACTTGCAGAAAGTCGAGGCTGGCTTTAGTGATGCGCTGCCCGAACGCTTGCTACGTCCTCCCAGACAGAAAAGACATGTTGGCCCATTGTTTCCGCCGAGTTTGCAGCATTCGCAGCGGGGGCATGAGTGTAGGCTGTGTGGTCTGCCCCAGGTGTTAGCGAAGCTGAAACTACTGCGCTTGATGCTGTGCCTCATGGTCGCAGTCGGCCAGGTGGGAGATCGGTTGCTGAATTCAAAAAACGTTGTGATTGGTTGTCCGCTTGATTTTGTTTTTGGCGCTGGCTTTAAGTTGAACCATTTATATACAAAAGGAACATGTCTTTAGCTGCACATGAAAATCTAGCCTGCCCCAAAAGCTAAACTTCTTGGCTCGAACGCATTTGTTTGTTTCAGAACACTTGCGGGCTGACACGCAGCGTGTTTTTTTTTTGGACGGGCGATGGGACGGCTTTTGGGCTATGGAAACATGATGCAGATTGCGTTCTGCAGCGCGCGCGTGCCAGCGCCCCTCACCTAATCGGATGTGTCTCCCGACCCTCAACCAAAAATTGCAATTCCGGTCCCGTCACCAGAACAAGCGGGTGTTGGGGCAATTCAAATTTGGTGGACAGAAACCCAAAAGGATAGCGTCAGCGCCCCTCAGAAGAACTCAGCCAGTGCCACCTGCGGGACATCAAGATACGCCTGCAAATCCTCCGGGCCGACGTCCAAGAAACGCAACCACTCGTCCCCCGGCGAAGAGTGTCGTAGCAGCAGGTTCTTGCCGTCGCCAGTCCACTCGCCAGCTCGCTTCTCCTGAGTCCGCATAAGAATCGCCTTCCGCGTTGCGTTCAAGCGCAGCCTGTAACTCTTCTGGGGACCCGACCTTGACATTGGCCAAGTTTTAGCACGCCTCGCCTCAGCGATTTCCGCACAGCCGCAGCAGTCCGGAAGCGCTTGGCGGCAACGTCCACGGGCTCCAACGAACTGTCCACCTGAACGCGACTAGCATCCTCCTTCATCTGGTCCTCAATGCCACGCTCAAGCTGCAACTGACTGATGGAATAGAGTTCGAGCATGGGGATGGACGGCGGGACAACGCTGTCCTGGGTGAAATAAGGCAGCCCTCCATGCGATATGGCGCATGACACAAAAAGTTTTTTGCGCGAGCTACCAAGGCACGCCGGTCCGCAACGCCAAGTTGGCCACGCACATGGAGCCAAAGACCCGGCCAGCGTGCTTGGTGACTGCTGAAGCTGCCAACGACTCCTTCCCGCACTGTGCGCAAGCTGAAGCAGAGCCATCTTGGACGCCAGCCAGCACACAGCCAGCTGCCCCCGAAAAAGCGACCTCGTCAAGGCCGCGCTGCGGCGTCACCTCCTCTGGCTTGGGCTTGCGCATGCGTAGCCTGGCCGCACGCTTTGGGGCTGCAGCTGCTGTGGCCCCGGCTTCTGCTGCGTCTGCCCCTGCCTCAGTCTGCTGCTGGCTGGTGCGCGCAGGGGGCTGCAGTGAGCGTCCCAACAACCAGCTCCTGGGCCGCCTTGCGCGGGACCATCTTCTCCTCAAACTTCGTTGATCTGACCTGAGAGCTGTCCAGTGTGAGCACGACAAAGCGCAGTCGTCCGCAGGAATCAGAGGATCCAAGCTCGTTCATGTACACATTGCGCTGGGCAAAGACAAGGCACCAAACATGTGGAGCAAGGCATGTGTCGTCCTGGCCGCGCACAGTCAGGCGCGAGTCAACGCAGAGAAATGCGCACGCACGAGCGCGTTTGCGCAATGCCTTTTGTGTGTGTGTGTGTGCGCGCGCCTGTGGTGTGTGTGTGTGTGTGTGTGTGTGTGTGTGTGTGTGTGTGTGCGTGCGCGTGTGGATTTGCTCTGAGCTTGAAACTCCAACTGCCTTTTGTGTGGTTTCTCTCTCTTGTGTTTGGGATCACTCCACGCGACGACTCATGCAAGCGCGCACGTGTGTATCGGTTTGTGGGGGTGTGGGCGTAGGCGTGGGCGTGGGCGTGTGTGTGTGTGTGTGCCCGTGCGTGTTACGCATGTGCATATGCATATGTATATATATATATATATATATTTACATACATATATATATACATATACAGATGTGTGTGTGATGTCAGGCCTTAAACTGTCGGAGGATCTTGGAGGAAGAGCCCTGCTTGGTGGCCTTGCCAAAGTTGGGGTCGCCACCCAGGAGCTCGATGCAGTCGCCCTCCTGAAGGTAATTCGGGCGCTTGCGATTGACGAACTTCTTGAGCTCGCTCTGCAAGAGCTGCAACTGCCCCCCAGTCTTGCGATGTTTTGCCATGATGCCGGACACTGTGAGATTCCCCTGGCTCCTTACTTGTCAACTCGGCTACAAAAACAATTGCGCTGCACTCCGTGCAGCCACAGCTTCTTGGCCGGGCTTGCTCATGGTGTGCGTGTGTGTGAGCGTGCTGCTTACTGCGTGCGCGTGAACATTCAACGCACGCATGTAGCCCCTGCTGTGGCAGCCAGGGCACAAGACCACAGCAGCGCGCGGAAATTCACCCGATAACTCCGCAAGCCAGCTCTGCACCAAGGCCTTCAAATTGTCCGTCCCGGCTGCTGAAGAAGCGATGGCAACCAACGGCAACTTGGAGCCCGCCTGGTTCCAGCTGCTTTCACATTCCATTCTTGGCTGCCATGACCGCAACTAATGCTTCGAGGAAAGACGCAAATCTATACTCGCAAGGAGACAATGAGACAAGGCAATGCTCTAGACAAGCAACATTGCCCGTGCTTTCAGCTTCCCGTCGGACCCCATGACGTGGTATAGGCACTGCCCTTGAACGCAAGAATGGACCAAGTGACCATCTTTGGGCAAGCCATGGCCCACAGCAAGGCGCTCGCACGCTGAGGCCATCTTAATGGGCGACACTGCGCGCAAAGAGGTCTCTCGTTGGCTAGACAAGGCTTCCTTGCACTTGTCAACCAACAGGCTGGTGTAGACGGCATCTGCAGGTCGTACACCTTGCAGGCCCAAGCTGCAAAGAACGCCTCTTGGCGGTCTGCAGAGCAAGTGCGCAACTCCCGGCATGCCTCGACTCCCCCAGTAACTTCTGGCAAGAGCTTTTGCGCAAGTGCTTGCAAGCGATCCTTGGCGCCCAGGGCAGGGTCAGTTGAAGACCCCACACGCTGCCTCATGCGGGCCCACTCAGCTTCTCCCTCTTTCTCCAGACTGAGCCCAGCTGGCTTGACCCTTCATCAGGCGGAAGGTGTTCGGAGGCCCTGGGAGGTGTGGCTTCCTGCCGCGGAGAGTTCATGACGGCACAGGGCTGGCAGGCTCCTCTAACAGCAAGAAAAAGGCCGGGCTGCGGAAGACACATGCATGGCTTGCTGTTGTTGCATGTCAAGATGCGCAGCAACGCATCCCTGGCACCATGTCCAAACCCCGGAACCGCACACTCAGTCCAGCAAGGGCCTTGCTTTCATATTCTGGAATTTGTATTTGCCACTGAGAATCACAGGCTGCCTTCAAGGTACATGGCATAAATGCTGCATCATTCCCTGCCGGCAAAGCATTCGCGAGCCTTTCACCTGCGCTCCGGAAAGCCGCCAAGGCTGCGGCGCCTCCGTGGAAGTCGGCGCCAGCCCCTGCACACGCACGAGCCTGCGCCTCTCGAAGCCATCTTTCGACGCTGACCAAGTACACTGTTTCCTCGCTTCCCTGAGGCCAAGCCAGGTGTCTTGACATCCTTTCAACGTGTTGCGCCAGAACCGCTCGACTCCGACGGTCCCAAGGGAGATATTATAGCCTTGGCTGACGCACCATCGTTTCGCCTCATGGGCAGCCATCAGGCCGCGCACAATCAGCGGCTTTTGCTGCAGCTGCACTGCTGGCAAATTTGTGGCCACCAGCAACTTTTGAGGAGTCCCCCACACGAGTGGGCCCCCCGGCCTTTTGCGAACACGCGTGAGGTACTGAAACTGCACCCTTTCAAACTTGAGGCTACCTGCAGCGGTCATCCCTTCAAAGAGCCGATGCGCAGCAAAGCCGTGTAGCAGACCCAACTCTTTGCAAATGGACCGCTTTGGCCGCCTCAGCAAAAATCACAGCCTTGGCGCACTGTGGCAACATGATGCCAGAGTCCGGATGGTTCCATTCAAAAGCCACGCTGCGGAGGAGAATGGCGTGCATTGCTGGGAATGACGGAGCCGTGGAAGTATGAGCGCAAAATGTCTGGGAGATTCGCGGCCTCTTGCAAGTGGTTGCTACTGCAGACAGCCAGCCGAGGCAGTGCGTCATGGGTGCGCTCTGCCCGAACATGCTCAAGCTCTTGCTCCACACCGGTGACTTCCAGCTCGTAATTCCAAGACCGCAAGGGCTTCTGCAGGCATCTCAGAAGAAAGCGCTGCCAATAGATCTGAAATCCGCAGCCTCAACAAGCCGGAAATAGACATACAAGGGGTCTTCCCAACCAGAAACCAGCCATTTAATGTATCAGAATTCCCCCATTGTTGGGGAATTCCTGCTGCTCCTCCGTGTGCCCTTCTGAAGCACTCCAGTGGGTCTTCTGAACTTTGGCAGGCAGCGCAAGTTCCAAGGCACAAGCAACGAGGTTGAAGCGGCATCCAAGTCATCTTCCCACAGGACGTGACCCACTTCGTTGACCCAACCGCAACAGCAGAGACGTGTGTAGGTGTCTTCTGAACAAGGCGGGGCTGTGCAGGAGCCCCATTTTCGTGCGGCTTGTTGCTTGGAAACCACAGCTGCCCTAGCTGTCTGGCCTAAGCGTGCACCGCCCTCAGCTTGCTTTTGCGGCACGCTGGTTTCTTAACAAAAACCTACCCAGCGCGCCGCTGCTGGCCTGGCCGCGGCCCCGCTTCTGAAGCTGCTTGCCTAAGGACTGCCCATCAGCAACGAACAAAGTGAAAGCAACATATCTGTCAACACTTTTTGCAACTTCTCCACCTGAACATGTAATTCCCGCAAGCTTGTGGTGGATGGATAAGAACAAAACGCGGCCTATATGTGCTGGGGCGAAGTTAAATCATGAAAGTGCGGTGCTTAAATACAGTCCGGGCACCGTCGCTGGACGAAAAGTCAAAGCAGCATATGGCACCATGGGAAGCCACCACCTCCGCAGCCAAAGCCGCCGCATCCTCCGAGCTCATCTGCGCTGACATGAAGCTCAGCAGCCAGTTCTTCAATGTGACCGCGTCGGGCGTCTGCGAGCAATGCTGCAACAAATGCCAGTGGATCTCACCCTTGTCGCATTGTGGCAAGCTGCTGGCGCTTGGGTGCTCCGCCAAATGCCAAGAAAACTTGGCGACGTACGTGCCTTTCTCTCGCCACATATGACTCCGTTGCTAGAAACGATTGCCAGATTGGTGGCCAGAATGAGCTGTGCGCAATCCAGTCGCCCATAACGTCTCCGACAAGTGTCGCGCCTGCAGACGATTCGCCGACAGGCAAGTTCCATCTAAAGCCCCCATGTGTCTTGCAGGAGTACGTCGCCGCTTCACACCGCCAGCTGTCAGGAATTTGCAGCCCCGCCGCTTTCCCCGACAAATGATGTGGCACACGCCGCCGTCCGCTTGCGGGCAGCTGGCTGGCATGACACGGTACGCCAAAGGCCGGCTGCACACATCTTGCAGCACTTGAGCAACTTTTTGGGACAGCCGTGCCTCGGGGCGCAAGCTGCGCGCAACAGACGTCTCCACCAAATTGTCCAACTCACCAGCAGCTGGCCGGGCGCGGGGCAGCCCTGGCACGCTTTGCCTAAAGCAGCGTGCTGACAGCGGAGAAGACACTGACCAGCTCGGCTGGGGAGCTAGAATGGGCACGCAAGGCACTTGCATTCTGTCGAGCCGTGCCCGCTCAAGCTTGCCAGAAGGAATGGCTCGCCAGCAGCCGCCTGCTTCGCCACCAGCTGGAGGGTGTATCCGACATTCTCCTGCAAGAGGGAACGGGCGAAAGCGCAAGGCCAAGACCTCGTTGTCCGAGCAACTGCTTTGAATTTGTAAGAAGGACTTCTTCATGGCTGGATGTGGGACAAAGTCGCCCGCCCGCGCTGGACGCTCTGCCATGCAGCATGCCCAGGGCATGGCGCGCGGAGGAGTTGTCGCCTCATCAGCTGCGGCGCCAGCGCCGGTCACTTGACGGGCTGCGGCTGCCAAAGCTGCAGTAGCTCGCCGGCGCCGGACTTAGGCCGGCAAGCGTGGCTCGGCGGCCTTGCTCTTGTGGTTCAACAGCCTGGACAACTTCCCGTGGAAGAAACCGCACTCACAGCTAAAGCCGCCTGCGTCCCGTGTGACCTTGGCAGCCAGGGAGCACAAGGCTTCGCAGTCAGCCTCGTTGCTGGCGTGCTGCTCTTCGTGCCGCCTGAGTGTGCGGGCCGCGTTGGGATCGGAGGGGTCCACTTGGAACTTCCATCCAGCCTGCTGGCCAAAGCAGGCCTTGCTTGGCACTGCGCAGCATGGCAGCAAGGCAGTGTAAGTGCATTCTCGCATGGTGTGGCTGCGAAAGACAGGTAACATCTGGCAACACGCGCTGCGAACATGTGGCAACAGCCTGCTGACGCCCTCTTGCCCCCAACCCGCGCCCCGCGAAAGCAATTTACAGCCGCCAGCGACACGCTGCGGACAGCAGAAATTGAGAAACTGGCCCGGCGAAAACGGCGAGAATGGCGGGAACGGTGAACCTGTGGCACCGTTTTTGCCGTTTTCGCCGTTTTCGCCGTTTTCGCCGTTTTCGGCGTTTTCGCCGTTTTCGCCGTTTTCGGCGTTTTCGCGGTTTTCGCCGTTTTCGCCGTTTTCGCGCTTCTGCGGTGTCATCCGCAGGGCCTGGGACACGCAATCGCAATCCACAGCCCGTTCTCTTTTTGGGTGCTTTTTTTGACTTATTGTTTACACTTCCGAGTGGACCAGAGGTAGTTGTTTCTTGGAGCACTTGCAAACTTGTCCCCAAAACGGGATTCGGGCAACCGCGCCACTTCAGAACTTCTGGTGGGTTTTGCAAAAAGGGGAAATGGTCGCTGATGTGACTGCTTGGTGAAACTGTGCAACTGATACCTCAAAGAATTTCCCACGGCTGCAACTTGTGACCCCCAAGTTATAGTTTCGGGCACAAACAAAAAACAACCTGAGCTGCAACTTGTGACCAAGGCATGGTTTCGGCCGGTTTTCATGTCTCCAGGCTACTGCACGGTGAAGCTGGGCTCTT
>CAUJNA010002599.1:0-28655 GCA_963377175.1 Effrenium voratum
TGTTGAAATAGAACAATTGCATGACCAAGAAATGTTTGAGATGGTTGAAAAGGGAATGAGAGGTGGTATGTGTCAGGTAAGTCATAAATTAGCGGTGGCAAATAATAAGTATATGGGGGAAGCATATGATGAGAACAAGCCATCAAATTATATTAGTTACTTAGATGCTAATAACTTGTATGGTTTAGCAATGTCCCAGAAGTTACCGCTAAAAAATATCAAGTGGGCAAAGAAAACTCCCATTGTTGAAAAATGGAATGAAAACGATGAGTTTGGTTATATTATGGAAGTTGATTTGGAATATCCCGAAACATTGCACGACTTCCACTCCGACTATCCACTAGCGCCTGAAATAATGAATGTAAATGTGAATATGCTTTCCGACTATCAAAAGCAAGTCTTCAAAATATATTATGACGGTAAAAGTCCCAAGGACGAGAAAACAAGTAAGTTAATATTAAATCTAAAGGATAAAGAAAAATATGTGGTTCATATCAAGACTTTACAGTATTATTTGAAAATGGGAATGAAAATGGGTAAAGTCCATAGGATACTAAAATTTCAACAAAGGGCATGGTTGAAACCGTGGATTGATTTTAACACTGGTAAAAGGAAAGAAGCCAAAAGCGATTTTGAGAAAGATTTATTCAAATTAATGAATAACGCGGTGTACGGAAAAACTATGGAAGACAAAAGAAACCATATGGACTTTGAACTGGTTGATAATGAGGTAAGATATGAAAAATGCGTGAATAACCCAACATTCAAAAACCGATTTATTATAAATGAAAATCTGGTGGGAGTTGAAAAAACTAAAGCGAAACTGAAACTGGATAAACCGATTTTCTTAGGAATGAGCATTTTAGATTTAAGCAAATTACATATGTATCAGCTTTATTATGAGGTATTGAAAAAGAAGTATAATGAAAACATCAAATTGATATATACTGATACTGACAGTTATGTAATTCAAACAATGACTGATGATGTCTATAAGGATTTCAATGATATAAAGCAACACATGGATTTTAGCGACTATCCTGTTGAGCATCCATGTCATGACAAAACTAATAAAAAGGTCTTAGGAATGTACAAGGACGAAGTGAATGGAAAAATCATTACTAAATTCATCGGATTGAAACCTAAATCTTACGCCTTCACAATTCACGGTGAGGTTGATGAACATAAGAAATCAAAAGGTGTAGTGAAACACAAAGTTAAAAAAGAACTGTCGTATCAGAACTACCACGAAGCATTATTTCAAAACAAAAAGCATGAAATCACATATAATTTTATTCGTAGTCGCAACCATCAATTATTTTCAATGTCTCAAGTCAAGCAATCTCTCAGTAATTATGAAAATAAAAGGTTTTATATTGATGCTTTCACTTCATTGCCTTATGGACATTACAGCATTTCAGGATGAAATGCTCTAATGAGCTTTGCGACATTACGCTATTACAAAGTAATAGCCTAATGAGCTTCGCGACATTACTCCATAAAATAATTATCTAAATAGTTCTAATAATATGAAATTATTAGAATTATTTTCAGGGACAGGTTCGGGCTCTCAGGTTTGGTCGCAAATTTGAAAGTTCTTGATTTTCTCAACTCCGTTTTTTGTGATTTTATGTTTCGTTATGTTTTTTAATTTTGATGGATTTCATGGGGAAAAACAAAGGTTTTGAAAAACAAGGAAAGGACCAAATCACCGAACATTTACAAACAAACGGGTTTGTGAGAGACCTCAAAATAAAAAAAATCGCGAGAGTTTCGCCTTGTTTTATAGTTTTTTGTATTTATACTGGTTTGTATATGGTTTTATTAGGATTGTTAGTATCCCGTACCCGAGAAACCTGCCTAAGATGTGAATGAGGTCGGACCTTCTGACAAGCGGGATGGATGCGGGGTCGGTAGGGTTGGTAGGGTTGGTAGGGTTGGTAGGGATGGTAGGGTTGGTAGGGTTGCTCGGCAGCACAACGATTACCTTCAGGAAAAAGGGATTGTTGGGGTGATGGATTCATCAAACATAAACAGGAAGACCTATACAAAATCCCCGTCGAGTTGATTAGTGAAATATTTGTTTGTTTGTTTTAAGACCCTCAAAAGGGGAACAAGGACGAACCCACCTCTTCCCAGAACCTAGAAGTTGGTAGCGTCGTAGGCAAAGAGCAGGATGACTTCATAACCTCAGACGTGTGGCAGGTGCGGAGACTATCAATGTCTTTTTTCTACCTCTCTTCAATCCGAACGCAAACAGCAACAACCAATAACTGTGTTTTTGTCTCCAAGCAACGTCTATGAATGATGGCACACCAAGTTCTGTACAGATAGGCGCATCATACGGAGTGTTCCGTCATGGTTTATTGTGGTATTGCAAAATACACTTTCCGGTATTGAAACGGTCAAATGCATGGTTTTGCAATACAGAAACGCGTGTTCTGCAATATGGAAACTCCAAGATTGAAATAAACACCTCGGACAATTACATTTGCTACTAAATGGGTCTTATTGCGGTATTGCGCAATAAGCGCGCATTGGTCTGCAATACAGAACGTTCTCGATTCCAAAAAGGCGGAGCAATACCACAACACGAGGGAAGCAATACAGCGGGTGTCAAAACCACCTAGGAAGACATCCGAAGGTTGCCAAAACCCAAACTAGCAACGCCGACATCTTCGTCAGCGTCTTCACTGGTAAGAAAGTCCGTGAGACACTCGCAGAAGTCAGACCAAGAGATGTTCGAAGCATTATCACCAAACTGCACCACAAAACAGTAGTGCATCATCTCGTGGAGAAGCGCGATTACAGTAGTCCTCTGATGGTCAAGTTCGTCTAGACTGTCAAAGCACTCCTTGAAGACAATCTCACTGGACTTTCGGGTTCTCTCGGTGGCACGTGTTGAGCAAACCAAAACCTCTTTTGACAACCTCTTCATCTTAGTCGCGTCCATCTTGTCCAAAATCAGGGAGACAATGCGCTTTGGGTCTTCCTCCAACAACTTTGCAATGCCGACAACCTCATTCTTAGCATTGGCAATTGAAGGGGACAGGCAGGTGGTTCCGCTCAGACGCAACAACTTTGAAGCAATCTTCTCCTTCAGCTCCTTCAACTCTGCTTCCTTGCTACGCTTCACCGCACCTGATTGACCGCGTTTGCCACCTCCTCGCCCGCAGACTTGAAGCAGTAGCACATCCTTGTCTTTGACACCGTTGGTAGTGAAAGTCAGATGGTCATGTAAATCTCTTCCGCTAAACGATGTAAAACGAACCCACGACGGTTTGACCTTGAAGTTGTTGAAGAGAAGGCACTTCAGAACCTTCAACTGCCACGAAGGATTGACATGGAACGGTTTGGTCATATGGATGCCGATTGCATTCAACTGAAGGTAGATGACGAAGTCCTCCTTGGTGTCAAAGAAATCGCCACTGTCGCTGTCGTCTGGGTCATCGTTTCCACCATCTTCACCGTTGGAGTTGTCATCTGACCCTTGTTGCTCGTTGTCATCGTTCTGCTGTTCGTCTTGTTGTCCTGCTGAAGAAGTGGTCGCCGAAGGAAACGGCGACGTCTCAACTGCGGTGCGCTGATGGAACTCTGTCATCATGCCTTTCATCTGCAAAAACTCCACCATCAAACGGTTCCTGTTCTTCTCTTCCTCAATCTCTCGCTTGTATCTAGTGGCATAGTGCTCCCTGTTGCCCTTCTTGACCGAACTTGTAGTGGTGCTCGGTTTTGACAACATGGCGGTCAGTCAGTGCTTTAGAACGCAAACAAGACATTGAGACTTCAAATATTGCGACAGTCTGTGTGGGTGGCTCAAATGCTAAAGAGCAAATAGCATTCTCGGCAGACACCTTTTGTCCATCGGTGTGATGCCTTCAGTCTCAAAGGTCTGTTCAGAGGAAGCATGGGATGAGTTCCTCACAAACTCTGAGTTCAACCAGCTGTGTAATTTTGAGAACACATGAACATCTATTTCAGAGGTCTTTTCACAGTGAGGTTTCCCATCTTGATGCTATAAGACACTTCTACTGCTCATCCTTCTTGTCCTTCTTGCTCTTCGGTTTTGGACCTGCCGCCTTGGAAGCACCCGCTGACGAAGAAGAGGCGGAAGCACCATCCACAGCACGAATGACCAAAGGACGTCCTTGAGTAGCACCCCAAGCAAGCATCTCCGTGCGACCTGTTGAGGACATCGGTTTGTCCTTGCCCACGACCGTGAAATTCACCTTCTTGAACATTGTCTCACTCACAAACGTCTCTGGATACAGAGCACGAAGTTGCCCACGGAGCGTTTTGAATGTAGCACGACCCCTCAACTGAAGGTGATAGTCTCGCCCGTTGTAGTTGATGACAATATCGTAGAGAGACTTACCCTTCTTATTCTGCTCCGAGGCGCCCTTCTCAACGTTCTTGCCCTTTTTCTTCTCATTCTTGATGAGGACCTCCAACTTCAACTTCGCCTGTGACAACGTGCGAAGTTTCGCTATCTCACCATCCACCAAGGACTGGACGGTCTCCATCATAGTCTCAAACTCCTTCGGGTCGGTGGTGTCCAAGATGCCCTGCTTGAAGTCCTTGGTCGTGTCATACTTCTTGAAGACCTTCTCCATCATCTCCTCCGTCAAGAAGCACACCACCTCGTCAGCGACCTCGCTGTTGCTCTCCTCGCTCTCCTCACCCTCCTCCTGAAGGTTAGAAGCAAGCTGTTCGTCCTCCTCATCCTGCAACTGAACGGCAAGTTTCTCGTCAATGTCCTTGCTGTAGCCAGACATGACGAAGCAGACAATTCAAGAAAACGAGCTGGTCAAAGAGCCGAAATATTGCTTTTTGTCAAAGCATGACACAACTAATGGTTGTATCCGGATGTGTCTGTGTTGATTTAATCAAGTCAAACTCTCCCCGCTCAGTGAGACCAAGAAAGCTGGGCAACCCGACATTTCAGAGATGAAGTTGTTGAAGTCGGAGCATAGGGCGGGCAGGACGACCGAATTAATGGTAAAAACGATGTCAAAACAAATGACCCACCCAACACCCCAGAACTTGATAACTACTAAAAGGGCTACCTCTTTCAAATGAAAAAAATGTTTGCCCCCAGCCCAACAATGAACAAGGGGGGCAATTACCAAAATGATTACCTTAACGAAAACGATAAATAAGCTCCCCGAAAACCCTCTTTTAAAAACGAATAAGGGGGAAAACAGATTTGAGATGAACATAAAAACCATAACAGGCAACCCTCAACAGACCACCCCCCAGGCCCCCTACTTTTACCATTTTTTAGGGGGCAGGGCACCAGTGTAGGGCACTTGGGGGGGCCGGGGCCGGGGAGAGGGGGCAGGGCACCCAGGGCACTTGGGCACCTAGGGCACCTAGGGCGGGACCGGGGCCGGGGAGAGGGGGTAGAGCACCCACTTGGAAGGACCGGGGCCGGGGAGAGGGGGTAGTTTTTCTTTTTTCTTTTTTTACGGGCTCCGTTTTTTGGTGGCATCTTTGATGGGTTCCGTATTTGGTACGTTTTTTTTGCTTGTATTGTTCAGTTGATTCTTCTTCTTCAAAAACAAAAGAAAGAAGGCACCCCAACCGCACGGACAAGGACACAAGTGCCCTAAGTGCCCTGGCTCCCCTTCAACTCTCCGAGGTTGCGGCCGGCTCAAGGTCACGGTCTCTCAAAGTCACGGGGTTCAACCTCACAAGCAAGGACATCAAGGTCTCGATGAAAACAAGGATGAGCGGCTTAAGGGGACAAAAACGGCTTGCCATTTAGGGCGGAGGGTCACAGCACAGCCAGGCTCCCGGCGAACAGCCTCGCTGCCCCCCAGACCCCCCCCCCAGAAGCGCCCTCCAAAAAAAAAGGGGCTGCAGCACGTCCCTTTCCCTCAAGTCCACAACCAACGTCACGTGCAAAAAGAGACGTGTCACGGCAAGAAAATCCATGCGTGAAAACCGTGCAAAAACGAATTTTTCAGAAAACGCAAAAACGCAAAAACGCCTTTTTTTCCGCAAGAACGCCTGTTCAGAACGGGCAGGAGCCGCCGCCCGTGCCCAGCTTCACCTGCAGGTCGCGGACGTCAAGGACCAAGCCGCACTGCTTGCCCATGATCCAGACCTGCCGGGCTTCGACGTTGGCCTTGCACTCGCAGCCGGCCAAAGTCTCCGGTCTCTGGATCTTGTTGCCGTCAACGCATCGCTTCTCAAAGTCCTCCCAAGCAGCCCACGCCTCTGAATCTCTTTCCGTCGCAAAGCAGACGTTCTGCCGAGGCCCTTGGTCCTTATCGAAGTTGCTGGGCTCCCAGACACTGCTGGTCCACTGGGACTGCCAGACGATGTGCTTCCCCTCGCTCCTCAAGGGTGCCGACTTGGCTCCCTTGGGGCTGGTCTGAACCTCACCAATGGCGAATGTGGTCGCGATTGTCATGACGCCGGTCTCTTTTCCTCTAGGGATAAAAAATTATTGGTCCGATGAACGCGTTGGCCTCCGCTCACGCAGCCTGCGGCCATTTCTCGAAAGGGAACAGCCCGGAACCACAAGGGCAAGTCCTGGGGCCCAATAAAAGCCAGCCGGGCACTTAGGGCGGCAGCCATGCGGGCCCGGGAGGTCCGCACGGCCTTTGCACCCACGCTACAACGCCTCGCTCAAAAAACATGCCAAGTTCAGTGCGCAAATCTTCAAAACCCAGGCCGTGTTCCTACAAGGTTTGATGTCTCTTCAAGACCCTTGCACCCGTGGAGATGCCTCAAAAAATTGTATCCCGTCAAGTTCAGTCCACACGCCTTCTACACCCAGGCCGTGTTCCTACAAGGTTTGATGTCTCTTCAAGACCCTTGCACCCGTGGAGATGCCTCAAAAAATTGTATCCCGTCAAGTTCAGTCCACACGCCTTCTAAACCTAGGCCGTATTCCTGCAAGGTTTGACGCCCCTCCAAGACCCTCGCATCCCTAGAAAGAATCGTCTCCCATCAAGTTCAATGCACATGCCGGCCAAAAAAAAACGAGCACATCCTCTCGACGTCAGCCAACCTTCCTGCCAAGCAGCTGGGGCCTGCCCCCGAGCTTGTGACAGCTCCATCCCCCCGAGCTTGTGACAGCTCCATCCCCCCCAAGCTTGTCCCCCGAGCTTGTGACAGCTCCATCCCCCCCGAGCTTGTGACAGCTCCTGGTGCCTGCTCGGCACCCCCCCGGCACTCCCCGGTGCCTGCTCGGCACCCTCCCGCTGCCTGTTCGGCAGCCTTGCGCTTGTTCAGCGCTTCCGCCACTTGCTCAGTGGCAATCAACCCCCCCCAACCCGGAAAACCATCAAGCCCCCCCACCCCGAAAAGCAATCATGCGTGCGTCAAGAGCTCACCCCCCCACCCCGGAAAGCAATCATGCATGCGTCAAGACCCTGCAAGGCCCTGTTCGGTGCTCGTTCAGCATCCTGTTCGGCTTCTCTTTCCAATCGCGTTTCATGCCAAAAACGTGTGCCATGGTCAAACATGGTGACGCCGTCATTTTTTTTGCAACGCCCGAGGGGACCCCAGGGGCCCTGGGGACGGGGAGGAGCCGGGCGGTTGCCCGGACCACTTTTTTTTTGGCGATCTACGAAAAAGCAATCGACAACAATGGCAGCCTGGGCAACACAACGAGAGAACATCAGGCAGGCGGTCGAGGCCGGATCGAGGGCCCGGGACACGGATGACGGAAGCCGTGTCTTGGGCTTGAGGCGGGGCCGAGGCGCCTACGCGTTGCTCCAGCGCGCGGACGGGAGCGTTACTAGGGCCGGGGAGGCCTACTATGCTCGGGCGGCAGCCAGAGTCGAGGACCTTCGACCCAAGGCAGCCGCTGGTCAGGGAGGGTGCGGCCGACTACGTGCTACTGCAGAACGGGCAGCGGGGCCTAGTGCGGCGGCTGCGGGAGGACGGCACCTACCAGCTGACGAACCTTGGGAGGCGGTTCTTCAAGAACAAGTACTCGCAGCACGTAGCACACATCCCAGTGGTCATCAGGGGGATGCGGCGGGCCGGCAAAAACGCGGGCCGGGCTTACGAGCGCAGGGACTGGCTCCCCGCAAATGTCCTGGGTGGAGAGGCCAGCCGGCAGCCCGACAGGCTGTCGGAGCAGCAAATACTGCACAACGTCAAGCAGGAGACGCTGCGGCTGATAACCGCGGGGGACGAGGACCGCGCCGCCGGCAGGGCGCCCATCATGGAACTCAGCGACGAGACGTACTTCTCCGACCCGGAGGGGGAGTGGGTGGTGTCCTCGGAGACGACGCAATACCGGAACAGCCGCGTACACGTAGAAACCATCCTGCGGCAGAGGCTGCGAGGCCTGCGCCGCGTGTCGTACCAACTGCCGTGCTTCAACAGTATCCTGGAATGCGCATTCGAGGATTCCGGGGACAACGCCTGCGTGCCGCGGCAGCTGGCTCAACTCCTGGGCGTGCCCTTCGAGGAGGTCTGCGGAGACTTTGACGCCCTTGCAGAGCACGACTGGCGCGCGCACGGCATCTCGCCGGTGGAGATACGAGCCTTCTGCGCGTGGCGCAACGCGCCCATGGTCCTCATCTCCAACACCGGCGAGCCCCTGGACCGCTTCGAGCCCACGCAGCGGGAGACCACGACCGTGGTGTTCACCTACTACGACGGGCACGCCTTCTTCTACCGGAACGCCCGGCCGGTGCTGGAGCAGATGGGCTGTGCGCTGGTCATGTACCGGCGAGACCCGAAGCAGACTGTGCCGCCGCTGGAGGAGTGGAGCCCGTGGCAGGGCGAGATCACGCCAGGCCACTTCCACACGACGGACCTACGGGAGACGAGGCGGCAGCTGCTGCTCGCGGAGCACAACCCGCAGGTCACGCTCCGCTCGCTCGCGCAGTTCTCGAGCCTGAAGCTGCGCGCCAAGGGCGGGCAGTGCGTGATCCGTGAGCTGCCCGAGGACTGGGAGCTGCTGCAGGCTTGGGCCAAGGGGCTGGGGCTGCACTACCGCGGGCAGAGGCTGGCCTCGCTGAGCTTCGAGGCTTTCTCCACGCTGGTCAAGGCGCCGAGGATCACCCCGAGCCAGCGGCAGAAGAAGCTGCTGCTGGCCGAGCAGGGAGGCAAGTGCGCCGCCTGTGGGCAGCAGATCGGCGCCGGGTGCGCGGAGTTCGACCACATCGTGCCGGTGCGGCAGGCCTTCGCCGGGCAGCAGCAGCGCTTCCAGGCGCTCTGCTTTGAGTGCCACCAGATGAAGACCCAGACCGAAAGCATGCAGCCCACGTCGCTGGAGTCGCGTTTCACGCGCTCGGTCTACGACGCGTACGTACGCTCTCCCAAGCAGCCTCCGTTAGTGTTCCAGGCGCGGGCCCTGGGCAGCGGACCGCTCGAAGGCGTGGACGTGGTGCGCTGCCGCCGGAACGGGCTGGCCAACGCACCGTTCCCACTGCCCATCTTCTGCCCGGCCGACAACATCGAGCCGGCGCGGCCCGGGCACCTCGCAGACCTCTCGTTTGTGGACCTGCAAAATCGGGGGCGCGATGCCCCCGTGACGCTGCTGCCCTACGTGGGGCCGGGCTGGTACCCGAAGGTCTCGCTGGACTACATGCTGCGCTGCGGCGTGGCGCCGTGGTCCGACGTGCTCCACACGATGAACGCGGCCAGCCACGTCACCGCGGAGTGCCTGGCGCCGGCGCTGGACGTCATGGAGCAGGCCTGGCCCGAGGGCGAAGAACATATGGCAAAGCTTGCAGTGAACTCGATGATCGGGCTCATGGTGCACGACAGCAACAAGGCGTACACGCTGCGCAGCAGCAGCAACGAGCTGGACGCGACAGGGGCCGACACCAGGCAGGTATTCTACGTCGGCGAAGGCCGGAACGTGTGGGACTTCATCACCACCCGCTCAATCCACAACAACGGAACGCTGCGCCCCATCCACGACTGCGTGCTCGGCTTCGAGGCGACGATGGTGGCACGCATCCGACGAGAACTGGGCCTTCCGCCAAAGTACATCAAGCAGGTGAAAACGGACTGCGTGGTGCTGCAGGGCATGCCGCGGAAGTTCCGAGACAACTTGGAGCGGCTCGTCCACAACTCGTACCCAGACGGTAAGCCCAAATTCCGCCACGAGGAGACGACGAAGCCGCTGCGAGGCAAGCACGCGCCGCCCTGCATGCAGGCGGAGCCGCCAGCAAGGGCCGCCGGCTGGACGGACGTGGCTGACCCTGTGGCGCACTGCCTGGCCGGCCGATCGCTCCTGCTCACCGGGCTGCCCGGCACAGGCAAGACGCACCTGGCGCGGACCATCGTGACCAAGCTGCGGGAGCGCGGTGAGGTAGTGCACCTCATCAGCAAGACTCACAGCGCCGAGCAGAACCTGGGCGCCGGCGCGAAGACGGCCGACCACTGGGTGCGCAAGTACGTGCGGGGGGCCAGCGTGCAGCGCCTGGACTGGCTGCTGGTGGAAGAGGTCACGCAGTTCGACATGAGCCTGTGGGCGGACATCGCGTGCGTGTCCCTGAACCACGACGTGCGCTTCCTGCTGGTGGGCGACTTCCGGCAGCTCCCGGCCGTGCTGGACACCTGGGCCGGCACGCCCGTCAACAAGCCGCTGCGACACAGCCAGCTGATGCTGGACCTTGCGGGCGGCGGCGGCACGAGCTGACGGAGAACAAGCGCAGCGACGCGCGCATCTTCGACCTCGTGCGGAGCCTACGTGTGGATGAGCCGGACGAAATGCCCCTAGAGGAAGCTTTGCAGACGGCGCGACAGCTCTTTCCGCGCAAGCCAGGCGTGCCGGACACCACACTCACGATCAGCCACGCCCAGCGGATGGCGGTCAACGCGGACGCGAACCGTCGCCTGGCCCCGGCGAACGCGCAGCTTGTGGAGCCAGAGGAAGACCCGGACACCGCCGAACAAAACAAGTCGCAACCCATGCGCGTGAGGCCGGGCCTGAAGCTCATCGGAGCGGGCGGAGCCATCAAGAAAGGCACGTTCGTGACAGTCGCGGCCTGCGGGGACAACATCGAACTGGAGAGCGGCGCCGAGCTCACCCCGCGAGAGCTCTCAAGCCAGACGCGCCTTGCCCACGCGCTCACCTACGCGTCAAGCCAGGGCCTGACGCTCCAAGGCAGGGTACACCTGGACACGCGCTCTGAGCACTTCACGCTGCTCCACCTCTACATCGGCTGCAGCCGAGCCACCTCCGGCAACCTTCTAGAGGTCGTCTAAAACTGAAAAGGGGTCGCAGCAGAACAGTAGCTTGGCGGGTCCAGACTCGTCCGACCAGACGTGCGGGCCAACCCCGTTTTGGAAGTGTTCGGTGGCTTGCTACGGGGACGGTGGGGGCGGTCCGGCTTTAAAGAAACGGATGCCCGCGCTACTGGAGCTCTTCAAGGGCACCGGCTCAGTGGGACGAGCCTTCGAGGCGGACGGCTGGGAAGTTGTGAGCCTTGACCTGTTGCCCAAGTTTGAGCCCTCCATCTGCTGCAACATTCTGCAATGGGATTACCGCGCAGCCTTTCCGCCCGGACACTTCCAGTTTGTCTGGGCATCGCCCGTATGCACCGAGTACTCCAGGGCGCTGACCACCCGGCCGCGGCGGTTGCTAGAAGCTGATGCCCTGGTCCTTCGAACCATCGAAATCATCGCACACTTGGACCCTCCCATGTGGGCCATTGAGAACCCGGCCACCGGGCTGCTGAAGACCCGCCCGTTCATGGAGCGCCTGACCTGGGTGGACGTGACCTACTGCAAGTACGGAACTCCGTACAGGAAGCAGACGCGGCTGTGGACCAACATGCGCTGGAGGCCAAGGCGAGGCCTGTGCAGGCCCGGCAGCCGCTGCGGCGCGTGGCAGGACGGCAGGCACCTCCGGGCCGCGCAGCGGGGGGCCGCGGCTGATGGAGGGGCAGTACGAGAGGGTCAGCCAGTCACGCGAGCTGCTCTACAGCGTTCCTGCTGCGCTGTGCGAGGAGATTGCGTGCGCGGCCATGGAGGAGCTTGCGGAGCGGCTGAGCATTCCGGATTAGGCTGTTCTGGTCTAATCCGAGGGGCCTGGAAACAAGTCCATTTTTTCCGTGGTTTTGCTGGGCAGCGGACTTTTTTTTTAGTCCAGCACAGAGCCGCCCGTGCCGGAGAGCGTCACCAGCTGGTAGGCCACCAGGTGGATGAACAGGTCCGTCATCGTGCCGTCCAGGCCCTTGAAGGTGAACCGGGCAAGGTCGCCCGAGCGGGTGCTGACACCACTCAGTGGCATCTTGGGCACGCGCTCCGTCGGAAAGCCGGCGATGAAGCTGTGGCGCAGGTAGCCCACACGGCCGATGTCAATGTTGCGCACCGTGTCGTCGTAAGTACCCGCAAGGACCGAGAGGAAATGGAAGTGCTCCGAGGCTCCCTTCATAGGATTGTGAGGGTACTGCAGGCTGCCCAGCTGCATCTGCGATTCAAGGAGGCTGTCCTCCTGCCTGGCCGCGCCGATGGGGGCCACGTCCTGACCCGGGTTGGCCAGCAAGTGGATTTTGGAGCCCGCGTCGTTGTCCCAAAAAGTCACAAACGCGCCCATGAGTTTTGTGAAGGCGCGCGCCACGGGACGTTGTGCTCCGCGACTCCGTTCGGGACGCTGGACTGCTGCGTGTGCACCGTGGGGTAGCTGAACACGAGCGACCTTCCTGAGAGGAGCACGCGGTTGAAGGACTCTACCAGCGCAGAGTCCAGGACGACCTGGGAGGCCATAACCCGGACGTTCTGGATCTCAAAGTCGGTGCTCAGTGTGGCTCCGGACGGGTGCGCCCCGGCGTTCTCGGACCACAGCGCAGTCGTGGCGTCCGCGAACTCATTTTCTATCACCAGGTTCAGCTGCGGCGGCAGCATCTTGCCGCAGCGCAGGATGCCCACCATGGTGGGGCGCAGCAGCACGTCCGCGTAGCCGCCCTGGTGCACTGCGCGGGCGATGCGGGGGTCGTTGACTTCGTCGAAGCCCTCCATGGCCTTGTTGCGGTTGTACTCCCGGCCCTTCAACAAGTCGTGCACGGCCACGGTGCGGCCGTAGTAGTTGATGTCGTCGCAGCGCTGGCCGTTGGCGAAGACCTGGACGCGCTGGACGACGCAGGCGGGGTTGGGCGTGGCTGGGGCCAGCGGGTTGGTGCCGTCCGTGTTCCTGACGCGGAAGGCGATCTTGATCGACTCGGGGTCGATGAAGGACGTGCCGCTGGTCAGCGGGATGCGGCAGACCCGAGAGGTTGCGGGGGAGAACGAGCTCAGCGAGCTGGGGAAGTACTGCATGTCATGCCGCGCCGTGACGTAGCTGGTGTTGCTTGTTTTCAGCTTGTAGTCCAGGCTCTGCATCAGCTCATCCTGGGCTCCGGCAGTGACTACCTCCATGCTTCTTTATATACACGCAATTTGCGTCGTACGGCGAAGGAAAATGCTATTCCTCCAGTGCGTACATAGATGTACGGACGAGAAGAATAGCGTTTTGTGGCGCAAAACCGTGCAAAACGAGCTATTCTTACAGCGTATATTGATATACGGCCTAGAAGAATAGCATTTGTTCAGCGCAAACCCGTGCAAAAATAAACTCTCCCCAAGGGTTTTTAAGCAGCCTCAATGTCTCGCGCCAGCTGGTCAACGCTGGGTGGAGGCAGGCTCCGGCGCGACTGCCCGGAACTGGAGCTCGCCCGCGAGCTCGGCTGAGACTGGGGCAGGGTTACAGGGTTCAGGCCCCAGGAGAAGGGGCGCGGCGTGTGGTTGGACTGCGCCTGGACTCGGAAGCCAGACCGGGAGGAGGCGCGGCTGCTTGCGGGTCTGCCGGACGTGCTGCTGCCTGAGCGCAGCGTGAAGTGCTGAGGCTGAGTGGCGTCATTCATGTTGTTGGCGGACCGGACGTCCTGCACGGCCGCGTCCTCGCTGCCCTGCTGGGGCCGGAAGAGCGTGTTCTCCAGCACCCATCCCGTGCCGCGCGCGAGGCCGTAGGCTGCGCCGCCAGCGATGCCCATGGCCAGCCCCGCTGTTGCCGCCGCGCCAACTCCCGCCGCGCCAGCCAGCGTTCCAGCAACCTCGCCCGCGGCGGGCGCCAGGGCTGCTGCTCCTTCTGCCAGGCCCCCCAGGTACCCAAAGGCTCCGCCCACGCCCTCGGCGGCAACGGCAACCTCACCCTCCTCCGCAGCCACAGCCGCCGTATCCTCAACGGCCTGCGCTGCGCCACGCTCCACCTCCTGCGCGCGCTGCCCCGCCTCATCCAGGAGGCGCTCCACGTCACTGGGCCGGCCTATGATCTGCGGAGGCGGCTGCGCTCTGGCCCGGACGGGGCAGCACGTTCAGGCGCACGTACTCAGCCGCGTCCTGGGGCAGCTGAGAGCGGAAGGCCTGCACGGCTGCGAGCCCCGCGGCCCCTGCGCCTATGAGGTCCGCTGCCGCCTGCGCGCCGTCTGCAGTGCCGCGCAGACGGTCCGTGATGGAGGGCGGCCCCTGCCCGTTGCTGGCCAGCGCGCCGGCCTCGGGGTCTCCCGCCAGGTCATCCTCAACAAAGCGGGTTCCGCCGTACCCTTGGTACTTCCGCGCAAGGCGCACATCCTCGTCCGTGGCCTCTGTGGGAGTGCGGAAGCCGTCCTCGGGAATTGCCTGCAGAGGCGTGTGCTGCAGGGGCCGGGGGTTGGGGTCCTCGCTGGACTGTACAAAATCGTCCAGGTAGAAGTGGCTTGTGATGAATGAGGTGGCTTTGCGGTCCGGCTGATCCAGGGGCAGCGGCTCATTCCGCTCAAGGTAGCCCACCACCTGCTCAAAGCGCGGGCGCTGGTTGAAGCCGTGCGCCCGGAGTGTCTTCATTTACGGTTGCGCAACTTCGCCCACCGCCCGTTCCACGCCCCGGCGCTCGGCCCGCGCGTAGCGCAGTTGGGGTACCTGGCGGTGCACGGCCTCCGTCAGCCGGCTCACGTCGTCCAGGTGCCGCTGCCCCTCCTGCGCCTGCCTGCGCTCCCCAAGCCAGTTGTTGAAGGCCCGCGCCTCCTCCAGTTCTCGGTAGCGCTTCAGCAGCAGCGGCTGCAAGTTGTAACTGGGGTACGTCCTGCGGACCCACCGGAGCATCCGCGGCTCGTTGCGGGGTTCAATGGACATCATGCTTTTACACTAGTACGCTTGCGCCTGTGGTCAGCCGGTCATAAGCGGACTGCCTCTCCAGCATGCGCAGGGCGCGCTGCTGCTCTCTTGTGAGCTGAGGCGCCTCCGGTGGTGCCTCAGCCGGTGCCTCCGCCGGTGCCTCAGCCGGCGCCTCTGCTGGTGCCGTCTCATGTGGAGGCGGCTTTGGCTTGCGCTTTGGAGCAGCCGGCTCAGTAGGCACGTCCTGCTTCGGTTTGTTCTTGCTCCCAGGGGGCCTGCCCCGCCGTTTCGGTTCCGCCGGCGCAGCGTCCTACACAGCGTCCGGCGCAGCGTCCTGCGCCTCTTGCGCCTCCGGCGCCTCTTGTTCGGTCGGCTCCATTTATTATACGTGGTCAAGATATAACACGAACGACAAAGACGACCCGCGAAGCCGGACAACGTTGCCGTCCAGGTCGGTCAGCCGGAAGCGCATGTGCCTCCGGGTAACCGGGCCCCTGAGGGCCATGAAGTGCCCGTCGTCGGAGCCCGTCTCCACAATGGTGCCCACGCCACTCTTCAACGTGATCTTGGAGAGGATGTCGTCGCCCAGGTTGCCCAGCACTCTGCTGGCGTTGGCCAGCTGGGCGCAGCGCAGGTAGACCTCGTTGTGCGCCATCATGAGGACGAACTCAAACACCTGCTGCCCGCCGGAGACGAAGCTCGGGCCCAGCATGTGGTCCACGCTGAAGGGCTTGGTGGGAGAAGCGGGCGGCGCGGCGGGGTAGTCCGCCCCGTCAGGAAATTGCTGGCGCAGCTCCAGGTCGTTCAGGATGAGCCGGTTGCCGTCGTAGGCTACGCTCAGGCTGTTCGTGGTCTCGCTATAGGTGGCGGTGGCTAAGTTGGAGCTGATCCAGGCGGCCAGCCGGGCGCCCGTGTACGCGCCTTCGGGCAACAACGCCCAGTTCAGCGTGCCCAGCGCGGCGTCAACCCAGTAGAGGTAGCGGCCCCGGTCCGTGGACAAAAAGCTGACGGCCAGGCGGATTTTGTAGACGGCGAGCCGGGCGTCGCTCTGCAGGTGCAGCGACTCTCCCAGGTCGACCTCAAAGTCACTGTCCGAGCCGGCCACCCTCTTGCGGCTGTCCACGTAGATCGTTGTCATCCTTTTCTTTAGGAAACCACCCATCCGGCGGATGACGGGCGGCTGGACGGCTGAGACGGAAGTGCAGCAGGAGATGTTCTCACACTTCGCGTTGATCAGCGTGGAGCTGGCGAACAGCTTCTGGCCCAGGAAGCTGAGCGCCGCTCCCATCGGCGTCTTTTTCAAGCGCGAAACGCTCTTCGATGCGCTTGTAGAACATTTCGTTCTTCGGCTTCAGGTAGTACACGAAGAGGAAGCTGTAAGGTTCTCGGGTCGCCTGCTCATACAGCCGGTACAGCTGCTCCTTCGGCAGCAGGGCGCTCAGCTCCTCGATGACGGCGTCCAGCTCGTGCTGGTTGCGCAGCCTCCAGCAGCAGTGGAATTGCATGTTGACCCGCACGGCTGCGCTGATGAGCCTCAGCTTCTGCGAGCTCACCCAGGTGCTGATCTGCATGTGACGGCCTCGGATGAAGAGCGTGTCAAGGGCGCCATGCGGCTTGTGGAGTTGCGGCGTGTCAGCAAAGTCGTCGATGACTACAAGCACCTGGTACAGTTTCTTCATTTCCAACTTCTTGGACGCTTCCGTGATCTTGCGCTGCTGCTGGATGTTGCGCCGCAAGGCGGACTCATCCCACTCGTCCCAGTAAGCCTGCTCACGCTCCGTGTTCACCCCCAGGTCCTGCTCGATGTACTTCTTGACGGGGATCCATCCATCATCGATGTTGACGCTTGGGCTGAAAACGTAGATCCGCTCAAACACGCCCTTGTACTGCTCCAGGATGAGACTGATGAGCGCCACAGTTTTGCCCGACTTGCTGGGCCCAAGGAAGATGCCCGTGCATGGCCCCAGGGGCACCACGGGGTCCGAGGCTTGCTTGCTGGTGTACTCAGGCGTGGGGAAAAGCTTGATCTTCCCCATTCGTCCTTTTGCGTTACGCAAGTTCCGGAAGCCGGCAGCTGAAGTACCGTGGAGGCCCCTGCTGCAGCGGCGACGTTTTTGCATTTAGACCCAAAACTTGGCCCGGGCAAAGAGAGGTTGTCTTTGAACGTTCTCCCTTCACTAGAAATTGCCACGCGCGTGTTGGAACACGCGCCACCGCCCCCCCCTCCAGACTTTCATTGCATGGAACAAGGCAACTTTTACACTCGCCTTACACTCGCCTGACATTGAAATTGGGGCTCAAGACTAGACTTGTCAACCACCCTCGCCTGCCACAGCGCCTCAAGACTCGCCAACGCACGGGCGCCAACTGTGCTCGGCGCGTGGTTCTGACTTTAATCGTTATCTAGTCGTCATCTAGTCGTTATTCTAATTATTCTAGTCGTTATGGCGTAACTCCACCATAGGTGGATGCAGCTTTATACTGGAGCCTTAGCAGAACTGTGGCCGCATTTGAAGGCCACGGTGCACCCACCCGTGTTGCCATTCCCCTCCTACGAGGGCCATTGAACATCTGTTGTTGAGCAACATTTGAACTATGTGTTTTATAACTCCTGTTGCTGAGCAACATCTGAAGTTTGTTTCCTTTGTGCCATGCGTCTGTGACAGCATGACTGTTGAGTTTTAAACCTTGGGTTAACCTGACTTCCGCTGTGCGTGTAGGTAACCCTGCTTGTTTGTGAACCGTGATTGCGCCATGAGCATGGTTTTCACAAACTCGAACATATGTGTGAATCTCACGTGCCATTTTGGCTTCAAGGCACTGTGTGCAATGACACGTGAGTCTGAATTTTTGACTTGACGTGTTATGGGTGCCGCCTGTTCACGTCGTCACCGCCGAGCAACAGAGCATTGGACACGTTTTATACGCAAGTTGTGGCATATTCGCAAGTTGCAACGCTACTTCCACAACATTGGAGAGTTTTTGCATCGTCGTGTGACCAGACGTCTTCTGTCACGCTTGTCGCGCACGTTGCCGCTGCGTTAGTCCATTTTCTGCATGGCTTTTGGGGGTGGTGGCGCAGAAATGTCTGTTGGGAGAGCTGGACCTCTTGATCCGAGTTGGAACGAGGCTGACTTGTCAGGTTCTATTGAACAGTGCAGGGATGAACTTTCGTCCGGAACAGCCAGGTCCATTCCCGAAACAGATGCTGTTTTTCATGAAAACAATGCTGATGAATTTGGTGGCTCGCTGGATTTGGATGGCGCCCTCGGTGACTTCAAGACTATCAGGCTGGATCGCGAGGCGCTGCCTAGTTTTGTGGGTCATGCAAGTTGTTCGGACTGGAGTTCCGAATCTATCTGCAGGGCGGTTGAAGAGGCTGAACTCGAAGCCGCTACTGTGAGACAGTTTTTGCTGCCGTGGGAAACTAGCCACCTTGCACCCATTTTTGGGGGTTCTGACACAGCAATACTGCAGAAGGAAAGGCCGCAGGCCCAGCACATCCATGAGCTTACAGAGCGGCGCGAGCCTGAGTTGCAACCTGCAGTATCTCGTGATGCTGCTGCTCCAGCTTTCCTGGCATGTGCACGCATTCGTCCCCGCAGGAACCCACCCGGTTTACACTTGGTGCTTAAGCGTTGGATGATGGTCATTTTGCATGCGCCCACTGAGTCCGAAGCCGGGATTCAGCTCATGGCACTTGAGAATGAGACTGAACGCTTGTCCGTCCTGCAGGAGATTTTGGGTGGAAAATCTCAGGCTACGTTATCAAAACGAGTGTCGTTTGCTCAGAGGATGATTCGCTGGTGGGTTGGTATTGGCGATTGCAAACAGGCCTTCTTCCCGCCGTCGGCTGTGGCGATTATTAAGTTCATGAGATCTTTGCGTGACAGTGGTGCAAGGATTTCCATTTTGCGGCAAGTGCCTGAGACACTACTGTTCTTGAAGCATGTGCTGGGGTTCGAGATTTCTGAGGCGGTTCTCACTTCGCCCAATGTCAAGGGCATACTCCGCCATGCCAGCAAGGAGAGACCGCCTCGAAAACAATCTAGGCCATTGAAGGTCTCCGAAGTCGCGGCCTTGGAGTGCATCGTCCAGGACCACAGATATGCTTTGCTTGACAGATATGCTGCAGGAGTGATTGTGTTTATGGTTCTTGCACGGGCTCGCTGTTCTGATGTCAGGGATATTTACACTTCCCGTATTGATGTGATGGATGAAGGCCTTTCAAAGGGATATATTGAAATGTCCACCTTCCACCACAAGAACGCTATGCACGCTGCCGGCACTGGGTTGCCACTACTCCTGATTGCAAGCGTCATCGGTGTGACAGGTGACAGATGGGGCAAAGCATTCCTGGACGTGGCAATGATGATGGGCAAAGACCTGAGGGCTGGGTTTGCTGGTCCGCTGCTCACTTCGCCGGACAGGAATGGCCGGCTTACGGAACACGCCGTTACTGCTGCAGAGCTTGGCCTGTGGCTCCGTGCTCTTTTGCAGAAACAGGTCGAGCCCCTCCCGGGCTTGACAGGGCATGGCATCAAGGCAACAGCACTGTCATGGGCGGCTCGGTACGGTTTGCCGGATGAAGTTCGTGCGGTGCTGGGGCACCATTCCATGAGAGGACGAGACGCTATAATTGTTTATGCAAGGGACCATCAAGCCATGCCATTGAGGAAACTTGATGAGGTTCTGCAAGCCATTCGCAGTGGTGTTTTCTTGCCTGACAACAGCAGGGCCTCTTATTTTGATGATGCGTCTCCAGACGTTCGAGAAGAGGCGCCCGCTTGTGAGGACAATGAGGACCCCCCTGCAGATGATGTTCATGCCTCGGGGCATGACAGCACGAGCTCGAGTTCTGAGTCAAGCTCCGGCGATGAATCAAGCTTGGATGAGGCCGTTGTGCGGGCCAGCCATGTGTCCCCCGAACCCACTAACTGGGGAAGAGGGACCCCATTTGAGCACAATGTGACCAGAACGTTGCATGTCCTGCCAGAGGGGTCCTCCACAAACACCTTCGTTTGTGGAAGGGTTTGTTCGGACAGTTTCACTCAATTCAAGGGCCAGCTTGTTGATGAATCAGCCAAGTGCAAACAATGCATGCATGGCAAAGCTGCCCGGGATATGGGTTCTTTGTTGGCTGTGATGGACAGAGCAAAGAAACCTCGTTTGCAGTGAAAACGTGCCGTGTCGGCGCACTTGCCCGTGTCGGGCTGCCAGCGATGTCGCTTGGCTCTTGCTTGAACTTGTAGTTCAGCTGATGGCAGTGTGTCACTGCTTTGTCATGTGAAGGGTGGCGTGCGTGTCGCAGGCTCTAGCCCTCAGATTTTGGTCTGTGAAACTGACATGCGTGTGCTGCAGTTCACGTGTTGACCAAAAATTTAAGCCCTTGTGGGCCGCCATGACATCCTTGATGGACAGTGAGGCGGTGCTAAAGGCACGGCTCACAGAGGCCTGTTTGCCCGAGGGGAATGTGAATGTACTCCTAGGCAAGCAGATTACAACGCTCAGAAAGCTGGCGTATTCGGTTTGCACGCCGACGGCAACCGCAAGTGATGCCCAGTTGAATGCCTTGGTGAAGACGAGCGAGACAGAAGAAGTCGGAGTGGCCATTCTTGCAGCAATCAGACAGGTGCACTTTGAAGCCCAGACTCTCGGTGTGGCTGCTCTGAAGAATCTTGTCGAGCCAAAGAAAGATTCTGCTGCAACCGAACTCCCCTTTGTGGAGCGCAATGAACGCATTCGTTTGCAGAAAGGTCGTCTTCAAGGCCTGGACCTCAGTGGAGCCTTGGAAAATGCACACTTCAACTATGATTTGGTTTTCACCATGAGAGAGCAAAACTCCTTGAAGTATTTGGGCCCAGCCAAGTTTCCTTCACGGAAGCAGGAGGTCATGCAGGAGAAATGCTTGCAGGAGCTCAAGGTTGATTCGTCTGGCTCGATTGTTTTTGGTGAAAAGAAGAAGGACATGGAAGCCGAATTGGGGACCGAGCTCCTCATCAGGGACGCCCTAACCAGGAGGGCGCTCTCCTTCGATTTGGTCGGCTTGTGCAGTTTCATGGCAATGGAGTCCTTTCACAGATGGTTGTTCGACCATTTGCAGGTGCCGGCAACGCCAGCAGGCAGCAAAGTCACTATTGGCCAGGTGATGCGTGCTGATAAGCAGGCCTTTGTGAAATTGGCCGAATGGACTTCAGATGGCATCAAAAGGACAGAGTCAAATGACAAGCCTCCGCTTGAGCAGGTCCTGGCAAGGGTGCGCACCGATCCCAGTGTGGTGTACCATTTGCTTCAGGCCCCGGTGTCACAGAAGCAGGAATCAGGTGGTCAGCACCTTGCCCAAAAGCGAAAGAATCCCGAATCCGAGTCTGCCAGCAGACCAGACAAGAAAGGGAATTCCAAGGGCAAGGGCAAGCGTAATATCAAGGGCAGGGGCGTGAACGCCCCCAAAGAGTTGCGAGACAAGCAGCACACGCTGTCAGACGGCGAGCGGATCTGCTGGAACTTCAACTTAGGTTTGTGCCAAGACGCAGAGCCGGGTGGGCGCTGCCCACGCGGTCACCATGTGTGTGCTGAGCCGCATTGCCAGCAGGCTCATCAGATGAAGCATCACCCTCGCTGACTATGCAATGATTTCTTGCAGCGAGTTTCCAGGCGTATTGCTGGGCGACCTTTGTCTGAGCTGGCATGTGTTGAAATCTTCGCTGGCACCGGACGTTTGTCTAAAGCAATGAAATGCCATGGATTTGGGCAATCAATAGGCATCGACCACAAAGTGGTCAAAGGTGCATCAGTCGTTGTTTTGCGCCTTGATCTGACAGCGCCTGAAGGCGTTCGTTTGCTCTGGGATTTGTTACACCATTCTGACACCATCATGTACATCCACTGCGGTCCTCCATGTGGAACGTCCAGTAGGGCCAGGGGTATTGGCCCCGGGCCTAGGGCTTTGCGATCACATCGCCACCCTGACGGACTTCCTTCCTTGTTGCCACATGAGGCGCTGCGGGTAAGACTTGCCAACTCTCTGTATCAGCTCGTTGGACAGATTGCTGAGTTTTGTTCTGAGAATGGTATTTTCTTCACCTGCGAGAACCCCAACCGCAGTTGGTTTTGGTCTACATCCTTTTATTCGCTGCATGCGAAACATTTGCTTTTCCGTTCCGTGCGCTTCGATCACTGCGAATTCGGCAGTCAACGACAGAAGCGGACAAGACTTGATACCAATTTGACCCTTCTTGATCGGCTTGCGCAGAATTGCTCGGGGCGCCATTCACATTTGCCCTGGGGACGTACGTCCGCAGGTTGGGCCACAGCTGAAGAAGTGGCGTACCCTCCGGATCTTTGCAAGCAATGGGCCCGAGCTGTGGTGGATGAGTTGGTCGAGCTTGGTGCCAAGCCGCCTCCCAACGAGTTGCAGCAACATGGACCGGACGCTCGCACGATGCGTGCTCAGCCTCGAACCAAGCGTTTGCCACCCTTGGTGCCGTTCAAGGCCACGTTCAAGCTTTCCGGTCTATTGCCTGACTTGCCTTCAGGCCCCACTCTCAAACAGGCGTGGCCGGTGCCCGAGTCGTGCACAGTGGAGCCGTCAGTCCAGTTTTTGCCTGCAGGTGCCAAGTTGGTGCGCACTATTTTTCTCGGGGGGAGTGGCAGTGCTGCTGACAGTTCTGGTGAACACAACTTGGACGATGCTGAAGAAATGTCCAACTCCAACATCAGGCTTGACCAGCTTCCTGAGTGGGTCAATTCGGCCATGCCCTGTACTGCGCATTCTTCGAAAGCAGAGACTGAGAACGAGGCCGTAGCCGGAAGAGAGGCCCTCCAGATTTTCGGCATTCCGTGGTCACCTGACGAGTTCTTACAGCAAGCAGCGTTGCGCAAGCACCCCCGGGACCTGGTACAGTTGTTACCGCGTGACCTTTCAGATGTAGTGGAGTGCAATTCCCCAGACACGGCTACGGCGTGTGCTCTGGGAAGGACCGAGACAATTCGACGTTGGGCATTTAAGGCGTTGGAGTTGCGAGCAGAGGATGCAAGACTGTGTGCAGCTGCGCCCGAGCATTGCAGGGAGACATTGAGTGCAAAGAGGCCGGCCATGTTGAAGTTTCTGCTTGATGAGATTGGCTATGAGGATCGTGACCTTCCGCAGCAGCTCCTCACTGGGTTCGACTTAACTGGCCCAGTACCGGTGAGCAATGTTTTCAGGCCGCGTATCAGGCCTGCCACCATCACGCGTGACGAGCTCCGGGCCCATGCCGGTCGCCTTAGGGAAGCCACCCTGTCCAGCATTAGATCTTCCGGTGATCCTCTTGTTGATCAGGAACTTTATAAGGTCACCTGTGAAGAGGTCAGGAAGGGCTGGCTGCGGGGGCCGTTCAAGGAGTCAGACATCCCTTCACACAGTTCTGTGAGTCGCAGATTTCCGGTGGTTCAGCACGGGAAGGTTCGGCCAATCGACGACATGGCAGCCAGCTGTATCAACATGGCAACTGCCACGGCTGAGGCCATAAGTGTCCACAACTGTGACGTCGTGGTGGGGCTTGCTGTAAGCTTAATGAGGGCCGACAGCAACTGCCAAGGTCAGCAGTTGCTGCTGAGGTCCTGGGACCTTAGCAAGGCTTACAAACAGTTTGCAATTTCCTTGGAGTCATTGGATGATGCGTACATTGCTCTCTTTCGGCCAGGCGGTGGGCACGAAATTTACCAGGCCGTGGTTCTCCCGTTCGGTTCAGTTGCAAGCGTCAACAACTTTGTTAGGTGCGCATTTGCAGCATGGACGATCGGGGTGAGGGCTCTGAAGCTCCCGTGGTGTGCGTACTTCGACGATTACGTTTGCTTCGCTTGGGAATCTGTTGCAAATCACACTGCAATGGTTGTGCGTGCCCTGTTTTCATTCATTGGGTTTCAGACTGCGGATGACAAGGGCTGTGACTTCAGCGCGGTGTGCATTGTTTTGGGTCTGGAAGTCAGCATTGGGCCTTGGGACCGCGCCATTGTCAAGGTCAGCAACACGGAGGACCGTAAGCTCAAGCTGACGGCGGCAATTGGTCAGGTTCTTGAAGATGGGAAGATCAAACCTTCTCACTGGGAAACCCTCAAGGGCCGTTTGCAATTTGCAGAGGCGCAGATTTGGGGCCGTGGGGCTGCATTCGCAATGAAGACCTTGCGCCGTCATTTGGATGGTGCGCGCCGGGTCTTTGAAGCAAATGAGGCAGTTCGTGCCGCACTCGAGTGGATCCGTGACAGAATTCTTCTTGCTCCACCCAGACAGCTTGCGGCGAAGGAGATGCCAGTCAGGCACATTTATGTGGACGTGTGCTACGAATCGTCAAGCGACTCGAAAGCTTGACTTGGAGGTATCTTGATGGAAGGAGAAAAGTGCCTGGCCGTCTTTTCGTATTTCATGACCAACGACCAGTTGCAGCGTGTTGCAAACGTGGGCAGCAAGAACCCCATCTACGAGTTGGAGGCCTTTGCTGTTGCCGTGGCACTCTCTTTGTGGCGCAAGAGTCTTTGTGGATTTGCCCCGGTTGTTTTCACTGACAATAACGCCGCCCTCGGCTCCTTCATCTCAAACAAGGCTTCCTTGTCTGGTGTGGAGAAAATTTTTACAGTTCGTGTACAATATTGAAGTCGCAATTGGCTCGCTGATTTGGTTTGAGCGAGTTTGTTCTTTCTCAAATCCAGCTGATGCCCCGTCTAGGGGGGAGGTGCCGGAACAACTGAAAACGCTCAACGTGCAGATCGATATCAATGCTGTGTTGGAAGAATGCTCGCTGTGAGCGTCTATGTGCGTGGGGTAAGTGGGCGACGCCGCAAGACAGCATGTGCGTCTTGTTTGTGCGGCATGGAAAGCATTGTATGCTGGACTGTTTTACAGCTGTGTAAGCTGTATCGCCTTTCACCCCATGCCTGCAAAAAGAGTCCGCACCAGCTTATCGAGTTGAGTCGTTTTCGAGGATGGGTTTCGATTTGCCGTTCGGGTCCCATCCCTGCAGTCGGTTGTGCTCCCTCCCCACCCTTTCTGGCCTAGGGCGCCAAGTGAGTTAGGGTTGTTTGTAGGTTTATTTTACGGTGGGTGTGCTTTGGCTCAAAGGATAATCTAGTCGTAATTCCACGAAACCACGTAAAACACAATTATTCATGAACTGGCTCTGGCTTGAAAGGAAAATGCCTTTCTTATCTCTCAATATTTTTTTGGACTACCGACTAGGAAACGCTTGAGGCTTCCGAATTCACGACTAGAATAACGACTACAAATCGATTAGAATAACGACTAGAATAACGACTAGAATAACGACTAGAATAACGACTACAAAACGATTAGAATACCGACTAGAATAACGACTAGAATTGCGACGATGCCCGACTGCAGGCAAACTGCGGCCCAGCTCCACATTCTCGCTGCGGACGCCCCACGAGCGGCCCTGAATCTCGCGCAAAGGCTTGAAAATCGCAGCCACACAGGCGGATACGTGGCCTATCTGCGGCTGCCCTAACCCAGCACAGCAATCCTGTTGCCGGAGGATTGACGGAGACGCAACCCAAGGCTCACATGCAGAAAATGAGGCCAAGAAAACCACCCTTCTGCTCTGAGTTGCGCTTAGAAAGCATTTATCATGCTTTTCGAGCCACAAAGCTCCGCAACAGAAACGCACTTACAAGCCAGAAACAGCACTTTAAGCCCGGGCAACTTAAACTTCCGAGACGCACAGAATGCGACTAGGACCCGTTTTGCCTGCAAATTGAAGCAGGCGGAAAACCCTTGCAGAAGTGCAAGCAGAAGGGCTGTGGCCGCACCGCGCAAAACCAACAAATTTTTGCAGAATCCACATTTGCTGAATAATAACCTCTGAAGATGCGCTGTGAGCGGTTTTAGATTTCACAAATAACAGAGAGAGACGAGTACCTGGCGGCGCAGCGGGCGGAACGCCGGCGCGGGCTACGAGCGCAGGGACTGGCTGCCGGTGAATGAGCTGGGCGGGGCCACGAGGCACCCGGCCCACCTCACGGAGGAGCAGGTGGCGCAGCGGGTCAGGCAACAAGTGGAGGCCTCGCTGGACCCGGGCGGCCCCATCCTGCAGCTCTCGGACGAGACCTACTTCCTCGACCCTGAGGGGCGCTGGGTGGTCAGCACCCAGAGCACGCACTACAGGAACTCCAGGACCGAGGTGGAGACGCTCCTGCGCCAGCGCATGAGGGGCCTGAGGAGCGTGAGCTTCCAGCTGCCCTGCGAGGAGGACGTGCTGCCGAGCGCCTTCGTGGACAAGCCGCTCTGCGTGCCCCGGCAGCTGGCCGAGCTGCTGCAGCTGAGCGTGGAGGAGGTGTGCGCGGACTTCGACGCCATGCTGCGCCACGACTGGAGGCGCCTCGGCAACTCCGCCGAGGAGGTGCGAGAGTTCTGCGTGTGGCGCAACGCCCCCATGCGCGTGCTGAGCTCGCAGGGCGACCTGGTGGACAGCTACGACCCGGCGCTGAAGGAGCACCGCACCCTCTCTCTATACACAAGGTTTCCCAACTGCCACAATATTGCAGCTACAGACCCAGCAGAGCTCGTCCGCCCAGGAAACGACCTTGTCCTGCGAAGAATTTCAAGTCCAGAATTGCTCCTGCAGCCACGGCGCTGCAACGTAACGCACCCTCGATTTGCTTGCAACTTGCCTTGTAGCCTCACTTCTGCACGCCAAGCTTTTTTTTGCAGGCGGTGTGTAGAAGTGAGGCTGCGTGAATTCCTGCGCAAGCTTTGCTGGGTCCGCAACCCTTGTGCATACCATCCCTTCCTCTGCCGGGTCCTGGATTTGAAAATCTAAATGCTTCCATCTCTGGTAGGCAGTCTCCGCGTGCTTTCTGTGCCGGTACTCCTCTGGCCGGACCTTGGATTTTTTTTTTAGATAAAAATCTAAATGCTTCCATCCCTGGCAGGCAGTCTTCCGCGTGCTTTCTGTGCTTGGACTCCTCCGGGCCGCTTTCCGGTTAAGTCTCGCTTGCCTCTGCCGCCGCCGCAATCTCGTCACAGAGCGCCGCTGGAATGCTGTACAGCAGCTCACGGGACTGCCTGCGAACGTTCTCGTAGCGCTGGCCGATTTTCCGGGGACCCCTTGTGCGGCGCGTGCGTGCCTGCCGTTCTCCCAGGCCTCGCAGCGGTTGCCGGGCCCGCAGAGTCCGCAGCTGGGCGCCCAGCGCATGTTCGTCCAGATGCCACAACTCACCCATAAACTTCCGCTGCATGCCTTAAAAGGACGCATGGGGAAGATCAAGCTGTTTCCTACGACAGAGTATAGCAGTAAGCAGCCCTCTGACCCTGTGGTGCCCCTGGTGCCATGCACGGGCATCTTCCTCGGGCCATCAAAATCGGGCAAAACCGTGGCTCTGATCAGCCTGATTCTGGAGCAGTATCGCGGCGTCTTTGAGAGAATTTACATCTTCAGCCCGAGTGTCAACATAGACGTCGGCTGGATACCCGTCAAGAAGTACATTGAGGAGGACCTGGGGGTGAACACAGAGCGGGAGCAGACGTATTGGGACGAGTGGGACGAGGCGGCGCTGCGGCGTATCATCCCGCAGCAGCGCAAGATCACGGAGGCGTCCAAGAAGTTGGAAATGAAGAAACTGTACCAGGTGCTTGTAGTCATCGACGACTTTGCTGACACGCCGCAGTTGCACAAGCCTCACGGCGCCCTGGATACGCTGTTCATCAGGGGCCGGCACAAGCAGATCAGCACCTGGGTGAGTTCCCAGAAGCTGAGGCTCATCAGCGCCGCCGTGCGGGTCAACATGCAATTTTTGTGCTGCTGGAGGCTGCGCAACCCGCACGAGCTGGATGCCGTCATCGAGGAGCTGAGCGCACTGCTGCCGAAGGAGCAGCTGTACCGGCTGTACGAGCAGGCGACCCGAGAACCTTACAGTTTCCTCTTTGTGTACTACCTGAAGCCGAAGAACGAAAAGTTCTACAAGCGCTTCGAAGAGCGTTTCGCGCTTGAGAAAGACTCCGATGGGGGCAGCGCTCAGCTTCCTGGGCCAGAAGCTGTTCGCCAGCTCCACGCTGATCACCGCGAAGTGTGAGAACATCTCCTGCGCCTCAGGCGCTCAGTGCTGCACTTCCGTCGCAGCTGTCCAGTCGCCCGTCGTTCGCCGGACGGGTGGCTTCCTAAAGAAAAGGATGACGACGATCTACGTGGACAGCCGCAAGAGGGTGGCCGGCTCGGACAGCGACTTTGAGGTGGACCTGGGGGAGTCCCTGCACCTGCAGAGCGACGCCCGGCTTGCCGTCTACAAGATCCGCCTGGCCGACAGCTTTTTGTCCACGGACCGGGGCCGCTACCTCTACTGGGTTGACGCCGCGCTGGGCACGCTGAACTGGGCGTTGTTGCCCGAGGGCGCGTACACTGGCGCACGGTTGGCCGCTGGATCAGCTCCAACTTTGCCACCGCCACCTATAGCGAGACCACGCACAGCCTGAGCGTAGCCTACGACGGCAACAGGCTCATTCTGAACGACCTGGAGCTGCGGCAATTTCCCGACGCGGCGGACTACCCTGCTGCGCCGCCCGCCTCTCCCACCAAGCCCTTCAGCGTGGACCACATGCTGGGCCCGAGCTTCGT
>CAUJNA010002600.1:0-27500 GCA_963377175.1 Effrenium voratum
AACCCAAAATGAGTTTTGGGGATTGGTGTTCATTTTCCGGCGTGCTTCCCCCAAGCGAAGGGTCCGTTTCAGACATGGCCATGGGTCAAAATCCTGTACCCCCAGATCCCAATCCCCACTAAAATAGGTGCTAAAATGGGTGGTGAATTCACCTACCCCAAAATGGGATCCCATTGGTTTTGACAACCACAGACACATGGATTTCTGGGCTTCCGTTATGCAAGACCATGGGGGCCAAGCGGGTCCGGCAGGCACGGGCGCAGGCGCGGCCGCCTGGAAAGATCGCGTTCTAGAAATTCAAAGGGAACTAAACTGGGCTGTCCTCAGATCCCCCGCTTAAAAGTGAATAACTTTTCGTGGGTCAAATGGACATCTAAACACCAAAAGGCTAAAAAGCTAAGGGGATGGCTGGGAGCCACCAAGTAAAGTTCGAGAGATCACTCTCCAACACCTGAATTCAGGGCTTTCCAAGCAAAGGACCTGAATCACGAGGGTTCGCTTGCTTTACCGCCAAGTCGGTGGAATTGCTCGCCATGAGATTGTCAGGCTGCTGAAAATTGTGCACAATCCTGTCAACCATCTGAAAGGGCGGCTATCCGCGCCAATTTCTGCTTGGGACTAGCTCGCCCTAACCTTCCTGCAACTGAGTTTTGATTGTGGCCAGTCCTTTTGGTCTTCTTTTTAGGAGTTTGGCATACCTCATCTTGTGGACAACTGCACATTCAGGTATGTCGCTCACCCGGATTTCTAAATGGGTCAACTGGATAGTTGCTGCCGGAGCCCAATGGCCCCGCCCGACCAGCTAAACACTTTAAACAGGCAGATTGTGTAGGAATGCACACATCCAACGCCTGCCTCGGCGTACCCTCATTGGTTTCTTGGTACTGCAGTTCATGTATGGGTCTGTCTTCAAACTGAGGGGTCCCTGGAATGGAATGGAACTCGTGGTTGAACCTTGGTTTCCCTTTTAACCCACCCCACGGGAACTCCAAAAAAAACAAACACGGCCATGTATCCAATTGAAGCAGTCTGAAAAGTATCCGCTCGCCTGCGCTCCGCCAAGAGCTTGCTCCGACTCGGCCTAGGAGAACCAAAAGCCCCCCCCCCTCCCCTTGCTGCAACGACCCTGCCAAAAGCGAATAACTTCTTGGGGGGCTTGGTGGAAAACGCCTTTATTTCACCCAAAAAGTTAAAGTCTAAAGATCCACCCCAGCAGTCCAGCCCCCCGGAACCCCGCGGGGGGTCTCCCCCCCTCAAGGATTCCATGAGGGAATTTTGACTGGGGGCCCTTTGGACAAGGCTCCGCAACCTTCCTGTGGCTCCAGAGCCGTCAATATGGAGCCGGAACCCCCCTCGTGGGTTCAATAGCTTGGGAACCCAGTGCAACACATATTCCCCGACCAGAATGCCATGAAATGCCATATGCCTCGGGTTCCACCTGGAGAGGTTCCAGGAAATAACCCCAGATCAAACACCAAAAGGCGCATTGTCGCCTCTGGTTTGCTTGGGATCAAGCTGGACCTTCCAACCGGACTTTCCTAAGGCATTGGCCTCGGGTGAACCCAGCTGGTCTTATATCAAGCCGCATCAAGCCCAAGGTCTGGTTCAAAGTCCACGACAAAAAAACAAACTTGTATTTTTGTTCCAGCCACTCAAGGTAGATGACAAACAAAGGTTCAAGAACAAATGCAAGTTACGTTTTGGAAAAGTCAGTAAAGACCTGCTGACTCAAAGACACCTCCGATGGAGAACCGTGCGAAGGGCATGGGGTCGGGCTCCAACCCGCGATCCCCTCTGGCTCCAACCCTTGTCTCGCTCTCCGGAAGTTGAATTTCAGCACTTGCCAAATGTCTGCAAAATGGGTCAGCCAAAAGCCAACTAGCAGAGAAAACAGATGGACAACCATTGATTTCCAGATTTCAAGGCCCACCCAAAGACATGAGAGGACATCTGCGTGTTTGCTTGGCTCTCGAAGACATGGTCGGTATTTTGATTGCCCTGAATGGTCGCAAGCGCTTCCTTTCTGACAAAATATATGTAGATGTGCATATATATATATATACATCTCCCATTTCGTGGGACATCGCTTCATTTTCGGGGTTTGGTCAAGGACCTTTTGATCAACCCATATGGGTCGAATTTTTGGGTCGAAATTAAAACACCAGGAAAACCGCAGGTTTTTGTCCTCGTGTCCATTTAAGCAAGAAGGGTAATCCTTTAGCCATCTTGGGGTTGCCGTGTTACCCAACTTTTGACACGTTGTGGTTTAGTGGGACACCTTTTCTTTTTAGTGGTTTGCCCCAATGGTCATCCCTTCTAAAGGACCTTTTGATCACCATACTAATACACATCTTACAAGGGGAATCAACCCATTACCTTGCGATTCCCTATGAAGGATTACCCATTACCTTGTGACCACCTTGTCGGAAACCGCTCCCGTTTGGATCAGTCGATGCCCGGCGTGCAGCACGCGGGTGACGGTCCCCGCGCCTGCAGATCTTTGCGCGCCTCGTACTCCTTCCTCCGGGCCGTCTCAACCTAAAAGCCGGTCGCTGCCAGGACAAAACACCGGAAAGCGGCGGGAACGGTTGACCTGATTGTTGCTGTAGAAGTGTTTTTTTTATTTGTTTGTTGGTTTGCTTGTTCTTTCTTTCTTGCTTTCTTTGTTAGCTTGTCTGTTTGTTTGATTGTCTCTCTCTCTCGGTTTGTTTGTTGGTTTGTATGTTTCCTTGTTTCTTTGCGGCTTTGTTTTGTGTGTTTGCTTAATTGCTTGTTTGTTTGACTGTGACGGGACTGCGTCCTTAAGACATGATTTGGATTCTAGTTAGACGAGTTAAACATGCACTAGAATCAAACACGAATTCCGCTGAAGGGTTTGGATCTCCGGAAAAGTTTTCGCGCCTCAGCAACTTTTTTTACGGTCCCCAAGGTCCATTTTGGTGAAAATGCGAGCCCCAAAAGGTACTCCCAATGGACGTCCTTTGAATTGAAGCGTTTGTTTTAGCACCATCCCTTGTTTGCAAACGCTTTTAGACCCCTCCAGATGTGTTTTTCAGATGGCGCTCTTCGGCCCTTTTGCATTCGGAAAATCCGGAACTCGGGCAACGTCAAAAAAACGTCCAAAACTCACGGCGGTGACAGTCTCGAAATTTTCCACTGACTCTACATGGTGGTTTAGTGAGTTCATTTGACCGTTGCTTCCGCGGACCCTTCCGCATGCTTGCCGCGGGCGAAGAGGTGCCTTCTGCGGACGCGGCACCAAGTTGTTCATCGCTTGCTTCCGCACAGCATGTTTTACAAGATTTGCTTCCGCGAGTAGTGGCGCAGGAAGGAAGGTCAGTCCAGGCATAAGTAAACCACAAAGCATCCGCAAACCTTCCACGAAAGAAATTCCTTACACGGAGCCTTCCGCGTGATTCCGTGCGTGTAGCGCGGTGCACATTTTCAAGAATCATGTCCCTCTCCCTACTACTTTAGCTTGTGCGCAAAAACGCGCCGCTCATTTTGAGAACGGGTCTCCCTCAACTGGCAACCAGCAGGGGCCCAGTAAAGCATTGCAAGAGGCAACCTTTCCGGGGGAATCTCTACTCTGCGTACCCTCTTTTTAAGCGCATACGCTGAAAGAAATGTGTTTCATGGCACCAGGATTGTCAAACTATCCTCAAACACGGGACACTATCAAATTTAAAGGGTAACTTGAGGGTCCAGTAGGGATCATTACAGTATACACCTGAACATTGCCTTGCAAATGGTGGATTCCCTTTATTTTGGTGGAAAAAGCCATGTTTCAAATGATTGCAAAATGTATCTTTTAAGGAGCCCTGTCCAGCTACCGTTCGTTTTTTTCAGGGCGCGACCTCGCGGTGGAAAAGCCGGGGCGTTCTGGGGGACACCAGGCGACCCGGGCCCGTTGCATCAGCTTCTTGGCCACAGAGAGCTGGGTCTCCCACCTGAAAGTTCGAGCCCAGTGTTTCCAGAGCTTCCACAGGTCCGGGGGAAAAAACATCATGTACCTGTTAACATACCCAAGGGTGACCTATGGGAAAGACCCCCCTGCCCAGTGAACATCAACCAATCCAACCACTAAAATAGGTTCTAACATGTGGGTGAATTCTCCTACCAAAAATTGGATCCCAAAACGGTTTGGACCCCAGCTTGGTTGCTGCAACGACCCCCCTGCAAAAAAACTTGATTTCAACCAAAAAGTGAAAGTCTAAAGATCCAACCCAATAGCAGTCAAGCCCAGTGCTTCCAGTTACAGGTCCAGGGGCAAAACCATCTGTACCTTGAGCTAACATACCCAAGGGACCTATGAGAAATGGAAACACTGGGCCAAGGAACACCCTGGACCCAACTACCTCCAACAAAATGGGACATTCACCAAAATTATCTGAGGGTCCCGGCCCCTCTTCGCAAATTGTGAGTTGCTGGTTTGTTGCCGCCTTTCCAAAGGATTTCAGAACTGCGCGTGCTGAAAATATGGAGAATTTGAGAGTTCAGGCTCCGAGGGGGTTGAACTCCCCATGGGGCATTGGGAATGCCACCATTGGGGCGCGCTGCCATTGCGCCACGGGCCTCTGCGCATTCAGAGGCCCAAAACTCCCTCAAGATAGAAAACTTCTCCATGTCTGGGTCAATCCGAGCCTTGGTGGAAAACAAAGGGAACCCGAAGAGCTGCGCGGAACACAAGGTCTGGAATGGCTGTTTGCACAGGCAAATTGTGTGGGCGACTGGTGGCTTCACCATTTTCTTTGGCGAGACCGAAAAACTGGGAAAGAGGCAACTTACCATCAAGCGAACTAGTTTGAAGATTAAACGGATAGATCAAAGGCTTCCCTGTGCTTCCTCGACTATTCTTTAAATAGCCTCGACCATTTAAAAAACGAAAGGCTATAAAAGTAATGTCCCTCGACCATTAAAAGTAGGTCTAGACAAACTTGTCCAACTTGAGACGGCTGGCTCCTGACATCCCCACGCGCTTCCGTGCAGTGAGAGGTTGAAGAACTATATTGCCGCCTTTTATGAAATTAGCTCAGTATGTTTTACAGTCGCTTCATCCCGTTGTAATCACACGCCGTCACCATGCTGTGTCAATATGGCTTGTCCCTCACATGCCCGTGCGTGTTTTTCCACTTCTTGTCCACAGCTCCACAGAGTCTGATCGCGTGTTGTTTGTTGATTGTTTAATCGTTTTCGAAAAATGAGGCGTGGACAAACCATGGACAAACCGTGGAAAGTACGTTTTTTAGCGTGGAAAGTACGTTTTTTAGCGTGGAAAGTACGTTTTTTAGCGTGGAAAGTACATTTAAAAGCGTGGACAACCATACCCCCAGGAGCCAACAACGCATGTTTGATCGGCAGCGATGCCCCGAAGCCACTAAGATTGCAGCATTTTTCAAAAAAGCCGGACTTCAGTACCAACATGCGAAAAATCTATGCACGCCTCTACAGTAGGCGGGACACCTGGCGATTTTGAAAAGTGATGCGACCATACATTTGGCAAGCCGGGGAATGAGTGGCTTGGGTGCAGTCATTTGCAGCTGGGAGGATGAGGGCGGCGTGACTTTCAGTGACCTGACCCTAAGCAATTCTTGGGCAACAAAAACAAATTATTTTTTGGATATTCAGGGCCAGGCGCAAAAAACAGTCTTTCGGCAAAAAACAGTCTAGCAACCTCGACCATTCTTTTAATGGCCTTTGGAAGCCTAGGGGGCTTACCTACCCTGTCTTGCCCGGATCTGCGGTAGGGCCACGGAATCCAGCCGACCACCAACTGGAGCCCCGTTGCTCGGATTTGGTCTGGGACACGGCCGCGAGGGTCGAAATGAGGCTTCCCAGTCCGAATCCATGCGTATCTGTGCAAACCGTCCTCGTATTTATCTAGCGGATCTTCACGCCCCAAACCTATGGCGAGTTGTTGCGTTGGCTGTGAACAAGCTTTGGGGCTGTCCCTTCAAGGCTGTATGTGCATGAATGCTAATTCAATGGACATCAGAATTCGGGAAACAAATGTCACACTATCGAGATTCTCCATGAACATTCACAGATATCCAAGACTTCTCTCTTCATGCACCTTCAGGGGTCACCCTCCAGTTCCATCTTGAACATGAAAGTTCCTGATTCCTCAGGCACGCCCGAAAAAGGGGTGTGTCAGCGCCCAAGCACTCCGGGCTTCCGCGCTGCTCGAAGGAGAGGCCCTCCTCCCCGAGCAAAGGCATCATCAGCGGCAGGATCCGCTCCGCAGTCATCTGCCATCCGCCCAGACCGGAAAATGTGTCGCAACGGGGGTGTTTGTGTGTGTGTGTTTTTTGCTTTTTGCGCCAGGGCTGGCCCTACCCTGAAAAACGAACGCCCAAATGAGGGTTTCCCTTCAAAAGCTAGCAAACAAAGGGAGGCTTCCCCAAAACAAATGCTCAACAAGTGGGTCCATCAAAGTGACATGGTCGAAATGATCCCCGGAGGTAGGCGCGAGTATTTTTAGAAGGGGCTTCAAGTAGAAGAACTGCCCGTCGAATGGTTGGGTTACGTTACAACCCCTTGTTGGAAGAAGGCAACCCGAAATCCGGCGCGGCCCCACCTTGTGGCCCAGGTTTTTGCTCATGGCGTCGTAGCAGCCGAGCAGGCACATGCACACTGCAGGCGTGCGGTCCTGCGCGAGGGGAATCGGATCGGATCGGATCAGCCCAATCCCGTCACCTGCCGGAGCAAGGCCTACTGTGGATGGACAAAATCCTCTTAGGCACCACCTAAGAAAGCCTGGAATGATGATTCCCCTGTAAATACCAATGAACAATGGTTTCCCATGGTTTCCAAGTGGTGCAGGATTTTGTCCATCCAAAGTATGGGATTCCCTGGCCATTGGAGCATCACCATGAAGTACACCACCTAGGTCCTCCAGTTTTGGAGGTTAAAAGGTTAAAATAAAGCTGCCCCAGATTTTTTCTGTCCATTTTAGTAGGGTCCCGAGCCCTCCCCAAAAAAAGGGGCAAAAGAGCACTGGGGGACCTAGCCACTATTTACTCAATTTCATGGGTCCTTGCCATTGAAATGGGGGTTGAAGCTGACCAATTGGGAAGGGGCCCTTTACGTTTAAGGCTGCATTTTTGGAGGAGGATGAGGAAGATTGAGCCCGACCTTTTCTCTTGGATGTGGCACCCTTGGAACTGTGCTCTGCCACCCCCGTTCGATCTTGGTCCCTCGAAGACAGGTGTGCCCTGGATGAAGGGCCTCCACTAAACAAGAAGCGTACCGTAACTGCTAAGGGTGCAGTTGACTTGGGGTCAAAGCTGCCTTGTTTCCAATATTTCCATGTTGGTTCGACTGAGTTGCTTTGCCATTTTCGCTAGTAGCATGCTTGAGGCGCCGCGCGCAGCTGGGCGCCTGCGTGGTTGCAGTCTATTTTGGCCAAGCAATTTCTTAGGTCGGGATTGTTCGAAGTACAGAATGTGAACTAGTTGGTTTAAATTTGAAGAAGAACCCTTCCAGAAAAGGGGGACAAAGGGCACACTTGGAGCGTTTGGGGAAGTGCCACCCTCGAACCCTTGAAAACGCACGCCCAAACCATAAACCACTTTTTCTCGCAGTGCACGTTCGAAAGACTACTTCCGCCCAGCTGACGGGCGCTTTTCAGCATTTGCGCTTCGCAGGCCAAAGCGTCGCATGAGCAGCGCCCAAAGATGGAAAGCAACATGGCAATAAACTGGGTCCTTTCGTAGAGAGGTTAGAATAAGGGTACCCTTTTTCTGTAGTCTACTTCAGTAGGGAAACCCTCCCCCAACAAAGGGTAAAAGGGCACTACCGGGGTCTGCAAGGACTTACTTGTATCATATGATGCAGGTTACAGGCCCTATCATGGCCTCCATTGACCCAAGTAATGCAAATGCTATGACCGTGGTAAGCCAAGTAGCTGTTGCTTTCGTCTGTATAGCCCTCACTACAGCGCCAATGAAACCAAGTCGGAGCGAACCACCAACTACCCCCCCCCCCAGAACACACTGTCACCTCCACCACAAGGCCTTGCTATACCCCCATAGAAAACAAACCTTCAGATGAATTCAAAGCAGTTCATAAACACTACAAACAACTCCGATTCAACCAGGCAGAGGAACCACCCACCACCAAAGTTGCCAACAAGCCTAGCTTCAAGTGCTAAAGGTTCATATCTGCAATGCCCCTATTAGCCATCAAGGTAGCTCCTAGGCCCAATGCAAAAACCCGGCAGGAACGGAAGTACCCACGGCTGCTCATGAGTCGCTGCGTCACATGACTTTTTGCTCCTGGCTAAGGTGTAAATATAGGCTCTACTATACCATAACATGGCGCACATCTGTGCACGGAAACTAAACTGTTCTGACTATCTGTTATATTTAGTCCGCCCCTTCTGAAAAACATTTTTTTTTTTAAAAAAAAAAAAAGAGAGGAAACAAAAAAAAAAACAACAGGTATTCTAAACAGCTACCTAATAAAAGAAGAGGAAACAACAACAAAAAAAAACGACCAGGTATTCTAAACAGCTACTCAAGTGGCCCAACGATGGACTCTTTCCGTTTCGGTTTCGGCCCGCTCACATGGCGCTGGCCACCGAGGGGCTGCGGCTGCCCCCACGCCGGGCCGAGGCCTCCGATCCCGTCGCCGTCGCCTGCGCGCGCCCGCGCAAGGCTTCCCCCCCGCCACGTAGGCGGGGAAGGTGGCTGTGGCTCAAAAACACGTACCAAACTGGCACCCTTGGCAAATGGAACCAAAGACTAAGACCAAACTGTAACCCAAGCTCTTGAATTTTGAGCCGCACCCAGGTGGGAAGGGAAAGCTCCCCCCCAACAGCCCAGATAGCCAAGTTGCTGCTTTTTTGTCAATCACCGTTGCTGGTGTTTGGGGTAAAGTGCATGGAAAAGAAACAGCAACTGGCGATAGTTCCCTGGTGCTCAGCAAAGGCGCAAATTGCGCCTGTAGGGAAAAGCAATCAGCACAGTACGTCGTGTAGTACAAGTTAACAGCTTCAGCCATGGGTTCGATCATACATGGGTCCCTTTCGAATGCGAACAAAGCCACCGATTTCGAATGCTTGCATCTGGGTTTCGAAGCTCTATCGACGCTGTTGCCAAGGGCCTTTGTGGCCTTTCGGTGCCGCTTGGCATTGCGGGGAGCACTGGTGAGTCAAAACCAAGCCATGTTCATCCAAGCACCTGGGCCCTCTACCCGAAAGCAAGATTGGATGTTGCCCCAATTCGGTGGCTTGCTCAGATGTTGCCCCGATTCGGTGGTTGAAACCCTAGAGCCATGTTCATCCAAGCACGACCCTCTACCCAAAAAGACTAGACGTTGCCCTGATTCGGTGCCAGTTACCCGAAAAGATGAGATGCTGCCAAGCTGGCTTGCCATTGCTACGTCTTTTTTTTGTTTCCAGGCGTCACCTTTCGCGACCCCTTTCCTTTCCTTTCCTTTCGGTAAGCCACGTCCGCATGTTGCGGTCAGCTGTCTCAATTCTGACATGCAAGCTTAAAAGAAAACTCCAAGATCGACCCCCATTAATCGGCCGCCCCCGCCATCTTCGAATCCGACGGATCCGCTGGACGGCCTCCGAGCGCCTGGCCGGCGCCGGGGGGCTGATCCAGAGCGCCTCGCCGAATAGGAAAGCGAAAGCGGAGCCATCGGAGCCGCGGGGCACAGACTGGAGCGCCCAAAGTCCGAACCTTTGGGGCGCCCAAAATCCTGGCGAAACAGATCTTCTTTGGCCTGTTTTTTGGGTCAAGTTCATTTGAAACCATTTGTTCACATAAATGTTATATAGCCTTTCTCTGACCGCCTAAGAAACCAGGTAGGACGCAACGGCCATTTGTTTGTTTATTTGGGGGGGCGGTTGGCGCGTAGGACCAGCAGGGACAGGAAGTTTGTATGAGACTCTCCAGAACGACCCTACAGCTCCAGGAAAATTCTGCAAGATGGGCAAATACACAAAGGGCTTTACGCTTAAGTAGAAGGGGTGCTAGACTTGGGTGTTCGGCCAACGTAAGTTGTCGGTGACCTATGTTATAACCCACTAAGTCCCCCTTTCAGCCGAGGCAACCCACAAACAGCCCAGGTGGTTGACCACTTGCTAACTTTGGCCGATCAAGTATGACCCTTCGAAGATGTGGTCACGCCGATGGATGAACTCTTGCACTTGATAGGTGGGGTGTCCCATTCATAGGGCTTCGTTCATCCCAACTGGTGAGAAGCGGATTTGCTCCATCCTACCCAAGATCCCCTTCGTCAGGGCTGTCAGGATCAAACCTCAAGCAAGCTGACATAACAAATTGGACATAGAAGGGAATCGGCGAGCTTGCCACTGGGTGAGGTCTGAGTCGTTTTTTCAAAAAAAAGCCCAGCTCAAGGCGGCCAACCTGGACCTTTGGCCTCAAATTCAGGAGGTTTGGACCTAGCCATCCGATGTCTTCAACCCGGAAAGGGCGAAGGGCGCTTTGCCTAAGCGAACCTTAGGACGCCCTCAGACGCTTTCTTACGCGGTGTCTTGCGCCATGACTCTCCAAAGGCTTCGGATGAAAAGCCACATCTGGAGTCAACCTTTCATTCATTTCCGGAATAGGAAGCTGACTCCTGGTGGTTGCAGGATGGGCGAACTATGATTCGGGAAACAGGAAATAAGGAACCCCAAGTACGGGGCATTCAGCATGAGCTCGTGTCTTGGTTTCCTCTTTCGGCATCCCGTAGCATTCAACTGCAAAGTTTACAACGATTCCAAACCCCACATAAAGGGATCCCCGAGAAAGCGACCCACATGCCCTGAATCGGTGAGCTCGCCACAAAACAGGCAAATTCCAAGGCGCCCTTTTTGAAACTTCCCCTTTTTGAGCCTCGGCTCAAAGGAAAACCAGAAAAAAACCAAACCGGGGGGTCCCCCTACATTAAGACATGCACAAATACAGGAAGCTACCAAGAAAAACCGTTGGCGCCACCATGTTACCATGGCCGTTGCTGGCCTCCCATCCCGGGGCATCTGTGCTCATGAAGCTATCAGCCTCATGGCTGAGCTCTGGGGCTGCTTTGGTTTGGGGCAGCGGCGGAAGAGGCTGAAGCTTGAAAGTAGAATGCATAGGTGTCCTTTTGGGGTAGATAGATGGGTTTCCCGGTAGATGATTAAACCACCAGGTAAACCAGGAATCGCCATCTATTTTTCGAGCACAACAACCAAAAAGGACACCTATGGTAGACTCATGGGTGAGCAATCAGCTTCAACCTCATTTGACTCATGGCTGTGGCTCATGTACTAGAATGGCGCCTTGGTAAATGGGACCAAAGACTAAAACCTACATAACCCTAGCTCTTAAATTTTGAGCCATGCCCTCATGGTTCCCCCAGTCACCGCTCCAATCCGAAACCCTTGAGATCGCTACAATTTGTCCAGACGTCACGCAGATTGGAAGCAATTCAGCACACAGATCCGTGTTTGGAGGTTGATTTTGGTTCCAGATCAATGCGCCCGCAACTTGCAGAGCAACCAAACTGGGCTATCGAACAATTGTCCTTTCTTGGGTGGCTGCTTCCGGATCCGGTTCTCAGGAAAGGTTACAATCCGTCTCAACTTGTTTGCCGAATCCTCGTTTGGACACAGAGAACAACCCGCATTAAAGGGCTTTGCGGGCCCATGCATGCATCCAATAAGGTTCTCTTGACAAGGGGTAAAGTGGCTTTGTTCACAAACAAACCACAGATCCGGTATCAAACCAAAGTTTCACAGCCAAGTGGGTCGAAGTTTGCTGGCAACTTGAAGTCAGCGAGTTGCACGGATCACCTACAAGTATCAACCGCATGCCATGTGAGTCTTGAAGAGGGGTACCCAGAACCAGCAATGACCGACCCTTCAACTACCTTCCACTTCTCCAAGGGTGGTTTGGGGTCAGCGGATGCTCCTCAACAGCTGAGAAATTTGCTCACAAATACCCTCATCTACAACTACACTCAAGTCAAGAGAATACCCAAACAATGATTTTCGGGACTCTGGAAAACAAAATTCATACCAAAGAAACTCCAAGGCAAGCGATCAAGACCTCTGGCGGCAATGTTGCCGGGCAAATGCTGCAGAAATTGTGAGTATCCTCACTCCACATACCCATTTGTCTGGGGGCTTTTTAAACAAGCTGGCTCTCCTTGGTAAAATACCTTCTTTTTGTGACGGCTTGACATCCTACCCTTGGGGATCTTGGGAAAGGTATGTGGATGCCAGGATTAGACAGGCATTGCGCTGACCGCTTTCGCGCTCCAGCTCGCCATGGGCCACCCCCAACACCCCCCACAAAACCACGAGGCATCCCTCGGTGTCTTGCCACCGGTTGGGCAAAGGAGTATGTGGCAAAATAGGGGCACCCTGAAATGGAGTTGCCTTGCTTTTCTTTCAACCCAAGAACGGGTACCCTTATAAAAGCACACACCCATATACGTGGGGGTCAATCCCCTGTAACATGTTTAAAGACCTGTTGTTTGAACATCATCCTTTCGGTTTTCTTGAGGTGCCAAGTTTAAACACGGTTTGCCCAACCCTGGTTTGAGGTTGAGAAAGTTCGGCAAGTTAGGCGGTTGTGCAAGTTGCTTAAACACAACTCATTTAGGTGGGTCTTTTTTGGAGACAAACAAATTTGTTGGAGGGCTCCATATCCGCAAACGCATTTTACCACCCCCCAACCGAAACCGAGGGTTTGACAAGGGGAAAAGATGCACAGACACACATATACACATTTGTTGGAGGGGTCCATATCCGCTTTTGCGACCAAACCTCTAGGGGTACCTTGCCCATTATTTCCAGGAATCCTTCTTTCTAGAAAACCATCAGAAATTCAGGGGAAACGGCTGGTTATTGGAAAGAACGATGGTTGAAAAGAATGGAAAAGGAATCAACCCCTAGAAAACCGCATTTTGTGCCAATCCTCGCGATACGTCTTCAACTCCTGGGCCCCCGCGCGAAGCTGCTGCCCCTCGCCGCGGTGCTGCCGCCAGTGACACTGGCGGAGCAACCCAGTTGCGCCAAAATGTTGGACCCAAATTTTGGCCCCCCCAAAAAAGCGGGTACAGAAAATCAGACACAAAAAAGAGGGGTACTGTACCATGGGTACAAAGAAAAACATACTTTCTCACTCTCTTCTACACATATTTTACTATCCACATCTGGGAATGTAACCCCATATCATATATGTTTGGAGGAGACCCTACAAATGTTGGCTTTCCACTAGCAAAACCCCCAAAATGGGTACCCTCAATAAGCACACCAAAATAACAAAGCAAATTAACAGTCTTTTCGTCCAAAGGAAAGACTCGACCCACAAACATGGGGCACAGAAGCTAGTACGCTCTGATTTTCTAGTTCATATCTCGTCTACCCCAAAATATGTTTGTTCAACAAGCATGGGTATGAGTGAAGAAAGGAGTCACCCCCATGTTTATTGAAGAAGGCACTTAAAACCTCACGGCAAATGGTCGCCCTCTCGTCCCATAAATTTTGACCAAAGCTTTGTGCCAAAAGGGTCCGCGGGTGCCCGTTGTAGCCCCTACAGAGTCACTATATGAGTGTGGGTGAAAGATAGGTAAGCAAAACGGAACCCTGGTAAATGGAAACACGGACTGGAACCTGCGGTCCCTGGTTCAATCTTGACCCGAACCCCATATAGCCACCGCGTAAATCAAGGGTGTACAAGTTGCTTTCCCCCTGGGATGGCTTGGGGGCAGCGAAAGCCATCTTGGAAAGGGAGCTCTGGTAAACAACATTGGGAAACCATCCAAAGCAAGAGATTCGGACGCCTCCAAGTGCGGAGGCTAATTTCAAGGCCTTTGTTGCAATGGCGTATTGTCGTTGGGTGGCTGGTGTCTCAAAGTAATATTACTGGTGGAACATTGATCTTCCAGGACCCTGACAAAGCATGATATGCTTTGTGAAACCAAGAGGAACAACAGGAAGGGAAGCTGAGTAACATGGAACCCATTGTCGATGATCCTCGTTTTGCACTCCCTTTTGGGGTCCCATGTCAAGGTCGCATGCGAATTGGCAGGGTGGACATCAACATAAGTCTATCCACATCTCATCCTACAATTTTGGGTTTTGTTTGGTGGCTTGAACCGGGGGTAATCGCCAAAGCCATGGGAGTCTGATGTGGGTGTGTGTCAAAATAGGTGAACCCTCAAAATGGGTGGTTTGCCTTCAACCCCCTTTTTAAACCAACCTTTTGGGGAACCCAATTCCAAAAAAAGACACACCCATACGGGTGTGTGTGTGTTTGTTGAGTGGGGGACTCCCAAAATGGTGGTCCTTTAGGTTTCCCTTTTAAACCACCAAAAACATGGTCCCCTCAAAAACACACAAACACAAACAAACAAACAAACAAACAAACAAACAAACACACACACACACACAGACACAGACACAGACACAGAGACAGAGATAGAGACAGAGACAGAGACAGAGACAGGCACAGACATAGACACAGACACAGACACAGACACATGCCCACACATGCCCACACATGCCCACACATGCCCACACATGCCCACACATGCCCACACATGCCCACACATGCCCACACATGCCCACACATGCCTACACATGCCCACACATGCCCACACATGCCCACACATGCCCACACATGCCCACACATGCCCACGCATGCCCACGCATGCCCACACACACCCACACGCACACGCACACGCACACGCACACGCACACGCACACGCACACGCACACGCACACGCACACGCACACGCACACGCACACGCACGCGCACACGCGCACGCGCACGCGCACGCGCACGCACACGCACGCGCACGCACGCACGCACGCACGCACGCACACCACACACACACACACCACACACACACACACACACACACACACACACACACGCACGCACGCACGCACGCACGCACGCACGCACGCACGCACGCACGCACGCACGCACGCACGCACGCACGGCACGCACGCACGCACGCACGCACGCACGCACGCACGCACGCACGCACGCACGCACGCACGCACGCACGCACGCACGCACGCACGCACGCACGCACGCACGCACACGCACACGCACACGCACGCACGCACGCACGCACGCACACGCACACACGCACACACGCACACACGCACACACGCACACACGCGCACACACGCACACACGCACACACGCACACACGCACACACGCACACACGCACACACGCGCACACGCGCACACGCGCACACGCGCACACGCGCACACGCGCACACGCGCACACGCGCACACGCACACGCACACGCGCACACACACACACACACACCCACCCACACACACACACATCTTCCAGCGACTCGTTTTTCTCCAAAGAAACCGATCCGAATCCGAGGTTCCAGCCTTGCCAGGTTCGGGGCCCGCTCTTGCGCTCGGCCCAAAGCGCTGAGCATGATCACCAGGTACAGAAACTGGCGCCCAAGGCTCGGTTGCCACCAGGTTTTGCGTGGGATAGTCGAAAAGTCCGTCCGCAAAAGCCACCAGATTTTGCAGGATCCATGAACCCCCGTTTGTCTTTCCCTTGGTTTGGGAGTTGGAACCCCCCCTTCCCCTTTTCTGCCTGGTTTGGGCCATTGAAAATGGCAGATAAGTCTGGCAAAACACGCGCGGTGCCCTAGAAAAAAAATCCGGTTCTTCGAGCTTTAACTTGTCGGTGCGATAGGATGAGAAATGGAATGAACCTGGTCCCCTGAAAGGAAACCACCAGTTGGATGGCCTAGGGTCATTCCGTTTCTCATTTTCTGCTGAGCACCAGCACGTTGCGTGACCCTTCCCTCCCTCATCCTTCTCCATTCATTCAATTCTTCTCTCCTGAACGAACTCAAAAGGACACGTGTCTCCCCCCCCCCCCGTTTTTGTACGGAATTTGGTGAGTCCCTCATGTGCCTGCCTAGTGAACCATAGACAAAATGGGAATCCGTATGGGTTGTGCCCAAATGGGGCAGCGCTTAATTTAAACAGGGTGGTTTCTGTTGGGGTGCCCTATACCGATACCACACATGGGCACCCAAATATAAAGACACGCGTGTCTTCCCAAAAGCAAACCGAAAATGGGACCCCAAGAAGGAACCTTTCGTGCGGCTCCCAAATCACGCGCCCATAAGGATGGGACAATTGGGCGGGTTTGCTGTGGGAAATTTGGGGGCTGCCCCTTCTGTCCTTCTCAAGATAAAATACCCTTGGCCAGACTGATCCGATTGCAAAAAGTGACAACTTGCTGGTCAAAAGGGACCACAAAGGAAAACCAAAAGGGAGACAAAAGGCAAAGAAGTGAGTCCAGTCTGGCCACGTGCGGTGTCTTTGAGGGAACCTGCAAATACCCTCCTGGGATCCTGTGTGCGAATATGGAACCTGCGGTTTCGGAGTCCTGGAAGACTGCTTTCCCATGAAAGGGACCTTCTGGTGGGTTGTACAGTGGACAGTAGGGTACCCAGCCACTGATATTGTTTGTTCATTCTGAGACAAGACCAGTTGAGTTCAGTCAGTGGCCCACTGGAAAGGACCACTTTCGTCGAAGCGAAGCGCCTCCAGCAGTCGCCCGAAGACCCAGCAATCGAAGCAAGGCCTCAAGTCACTGAGCATACCAGCCAACCAACCAACCAACCAACCAACAAACCAACCAACCAACCAACCACCCACCCACCCACCCACCCACCCACCCACCCACCCACCCACCCACCCACCCACCAACCAACCAACCAACCAACCAACCAACCAACCAACCAACCAACCAACCAACCAACCAACCAACCAACCAACCAAGCCGCTACTGGCTAAAATCCAAGGCTGTCCCAAACATTCTTGCAAAAACCACATGCGCAAAGAGCAAGCCAAGAAAGAACTGCCCGGGCTCCTCGGGGCCCCCAGTTCGAAAGCAGAATGTGTTTTCATAGGGCCTCCAAAAAAAAGAGCCTTCTGTAAATCATGGCGGATTTTAGGAGCACCCTATTTGGTTTGTGTGCAATCCAGCATCTGACCCCACCAAATTGGGCGGCCAAATTTGGCCGCAGATATTTTCTTAGTGGATGGAGGGTATGCTACCACTGAAGACAACACGCATACCCTCCGGTCCACGGAGCCCAGGTTCCCTTTGAAGGAATACGGTCAAAACGGGCCCTCTGTCAGGTTTCATATGTGCGGTAGGACCTCCCCCGGACAAAACAACCAGTTGATGCCACCCTTTCAAGTTGGAGGCTCCACAGCTGGCACAGGTGATCAGATCCCGCAAGCATTTCGGGAGAGTGGGCGAGCAGGGGGGTCTTTTTGAAGTCGCCGCCTATTCCATCTATGTCACCACACACCAACAGAAAGTCAATGGGATATGATGGAATTTCATTTGTGTCATCGTTCATTCCATCTGTCACTCCATCCAAATATCTTGGACGTCTGTCATTTGTGTATCTGCAAGTTGTCTACTTCCAAAACCCTAAACACCTTGTGAGCTGGTCATAGAAGGGGCAAATCTGAGCCAGGGTCAGCCCATGCATCGACATGGGAGATTTACGAATCAATTCCGCGCGTGCATCAATGAGTAAGACCCTCTCCCTCTCAAATTCATCATGGACTGTCCAAACTATACAAGGGGTGTCTCTTTCCAGGGAACCCCTGGTTGGTTTGGAGGGAATACACCCCGCGGATTGTTGCCAAACAAGTCGAGGCCAGCGCTGAAACGGTCGAAGCCCGGGAACCCTGGCAATGAGTTTGCCAACCTTGAGGGGTTTGCTCGTCATAGGAAAGCATCATCTGCTCATGTTCGTGCATTATTCTTCCACACGGCTAAGGGGATCAATCCACGCCACATGCTGTAAGTTTGTTCATTCATGTATTAAAAAAGCAAACCCACGGCTTTTAAGCCAAGTCCCCGAGCGGATCTGGGAAGAGACCAAAGCCAAAACCGAACCGGCCCATCCGATGCCGCTGTGCGAAACCGGGGCCACGATCTAAGCTTGTCCAAGGGTTCGCCATGCACATTCGAGCAGCCTCCCTTTGAATTGGATTGGTGGTTTGGAGGTTTATGCCGGGACCGCTTTAAGATAGGGCTTCGCTATTATAAATGTTCGATTTGAAAAAAGTGATTTTTGCCGGAATCAAATACGGGCAACAAATCCAGGCCATAAAAAGGAGCAATCGTCCAGGCAAAAAAAATGGAATTCCTGGTTTCTAAAGTCGCCCCCAACCCACCGATGTTTGTATCAATCCGATTTGTTTCTAAAGAACAAGACCAAACCACTACCTGACCCCTGGTTCTGCTTCTTATCTGATTGTTTCTTGGTTTGCTTGAATGTGTTTGTTTCCGTTTGTTGTTGTTGTTTGTTTGGGGTGAGGACAAGCTCTTAGATCACAACCGTTGCCATGCTTTCAAAGGGTCATTCATCCTAAGCTCTTCCCAGTTCAAAGGTCAACGCCTAATGTTGGACATTTAGAAAACTGGCCAAAGTACTGGAAATCGGTAAGTCTTGGCAATACTAAATTTAGAATTGGCAATACTCAATCAAATATTGGCAAGTCGAACCCGGACCCCGAATTCTTCACTAAAGAGGCCCCGCTGGATTGTTGGCACTGTGCCAGGGGAAAAGAAGGAAAGCACCAAACCACCAATTCAAGCCACTTGAGCATTTCCTGAAGAACATCAGGTGGGGATCTTCAGGCAAAACCCCGCAACGCACCCCCGAATGGTGACTTGATTTCCCGAACAGCTCCATTGAGTCAAGGGTCATGTTTTCTGGCTGGTAGGCGAGCCTACATTTTTCCAACATATTATACACTAATTATACTGTTTGCGCAACCTGTTGGTTCCCTGTAACTTGGCCCACAAAAAGGGGGTACGCATGGCACACGTATGTTTTGATTCTGTCTCATACTTAGTCCATCGTATGCATGTGTATGTATGGTCATCCCCCCCCCCATGAACTACCTTTCCTTCTTTCTTCATAAAAGGACGGCAAAAACACAGTGTTTTTCCATAACATATATATATATATACATATGCAAATATTTATGTTGGAGCCACGTACATGGAACCAGCCAATGGCCTGAGTCCCGGGCCATGGATAGTACCGACCCACCAGAGCTTGGATGATACTGAGGATCAGCATGCACACCTGATGTCCGACAGGGGGCTGGAATACGAGGATCTAAACAAATAGAAACCCTACTCAAACATGTGGATGTTCCAAGTTGGTATTTTTTGCCACCTATTCTATCTTGCATGATCGATACTCGCTTCCTGGGCGGGCAGTCACAACCGGGTCTGTTTCCGGACTGTTTGACAAGGAGGGCGTCCCCTCATTGAAGACACACCCAGAAATTCTACCATGGAAACCAGCGAAGGGTGAAAGGGCCCTGGTTCATTCTACATGGACCCTGAAAACCACCAATAAAAAATGCCAAAACATGATAAACCATTCAGGGTTAGTTTTCTGTTTGGTTTTTTTTAAGAGTAGCTTGCGGGTCTAGGCTTATATTTTGTCTACCCCAACTCGCTGGTGATTAGAATTACCCTGCATTTGGCTGGCTTTCCGCTTGCCCGTTAATAAGTATTTCCTGCTCGTTTGCGATCCCTTAAGCCTAGCCAGCTAAACTTGTCGAATTTGGAGGAGACCCCAAGTGAACCTTGAGGCGATCCTTGGCACACGCCCGCAAGAGAACAAGGAGTTTGACGTTCAGCCAAGCATGTGCGCCGCCAAGCCCAGAGAGAGAAACCACGGACGTTTGGTTCGTAGCCCGAATTGGATATATAAAGGTTATCCACAGCCTCCCGACAACTCAGCCATGGAATCAAGTCAACCAAGAGGTTTGAAGCACCATGCAAACGCTGGATGTCCGCCAAAAGAACCTGTGAAAAAACTCCACCAAAAGGACATCCACGTTGATTTGGCCTGAAGGGTGATGGTTAGAACCAGCGAAAAGAGGAAACATTGGATCGAAAAGAGGAAACTTTGGCAATCTATTGCAACCCACAGGAATTGGAACCCAATCGGTCTTGAGCTGTGAAATTGAACTGAGCCTCCCACAGCGCTAGCTGAGACCTCGGTTGGCGAAGAGTTATCTACTTTTAGGTAACTACACTGGGATCTGGGCATTGCGTCCCCTGAGACTTTAGTTAGAAACCCCATTCCCCCCATCTTCTGGTGGCTTGGGCTCGGCTCGCGTGCATGTCAACATGCAGCCATTCAGATCCCGAGGTCTAGCAGCTTCCAAATCGTTCGACATCTGATCCACATGTCCCTTTTGCCAGGCACAACAACCAGCATGCCACAGGAATCTTCAACTGGAACAATCCAAAACACACAAACAGAACTCTCTTTTCAGGCTGCACTGTATCAAGTTGAAGGGGGAGTTCTATCTCATCACAGAACATCAGCTTCCCCCCACTTGGCTTGGAGGCTTTCCATGAAAAAAGGCAGCCTCAAAAAGCACCCAGAGCTCAACTCCCAACCCCCCCACCTCTAACAACAAACCACCGGACTGCGGACTGGCCGCGGGGTTTTGCCGAGCCCCCAGCCAGCGCCGCAGACATGAGGGTCCGCTTGAAGACCTGAAGTCCGGCGTCCGCTGTGAGCCACAGGCCTCGCGAGTCCGGAGTCCGCGCAGCCGAGGCCCGGAGTTCGACGCAGCTCGTCAGGTCATTGCAGGGATCCGGATGCATGACAACACCTGAACATTGCAACTGGTCTATTTGGTGGTGTCCAACTGTATTTTGGTGTTGGAAAAGCAAGATGTTTCAAATGGTGGCAAAATGGATCTTTTAAGGAGCCCTGTTTTTTTTGTTTTCTGATGAAACTCAAGCTGGTACACTGATACCCAAAGCTCGAACCTCTATGGATCTCCTAGTGGAAAGGTTCCACCCCTTTGAATCGGCTTCTTCCGTTAAATCAGGGTTACTTATATATTTCATTTCCAGTGAGACATCGCCTCACCAAGAGGAAGAACACCTTCGAATGGCCGGGGGGACGCTTCAGCTGAGCTCGACTGATCTTCCTTTGTCCCACCCAATCAGCCCCACGCGCAGCCGGCTGTACAAACGCCTCAGCCGGATGCTGTTCGGAGGCGCGTGAGTTCCATTCAAACCGCACTTAGGACAACTGGGAATGGGTCAAATAATATGTACCCAAAGTTGAACCCAGTCAAATGGAACCAAGCACCAAAAAGGCGCGGTCCCCTGCTTGCTTAATTTTGACCCATCACCCGCACAGATGACCCGCAGGACAACGTCTGGAGTTAGTTTTGTTGGGGACGCTCCAATCCCCTTTTCATACATTTGGCGGCGGTGGAACCGGGTCTCAGCTCCAAGTGGCACTGTTGAGTTGGACGTTTCAGAGGGTTTGGAGCCATGCAAGTCCCCGAAAACGCTTTGGACCATCATTGGAACTCCGAACTTTGAAATTTGGCTCTTCCCTTTCCCCAACCCCAAGATCAAGGGCTGGAGTCTCAAACTACCCTTCAAACGGTCTTTTTTTTTTCCCCATGGTCCAGGTACCCCACAAATTCGCAAACGAGGTAACAACTGGCTCAAGCACCAACTTCTTAAGAATCACTAACTCATTTCCCTGACGAGCTTGCTACTAACCAACTAACCAACTAACCATCCAGTGAACAGGGAATCCAAATAACCAACTAACCCACGCCGTGCAAAGATTGCGTCTTGGACACTTGGGCCGGAACACGGAGCCACGATTGCGATTCATGTCGCCCGGGCTAAAAAGCACACAATTGCTGATTTCCCCAAAATGACACCTCCGGATTCATCAACTGGGGGGCTAAATAATACATTGTTACATTGTTGTGGATTTCCCCCAAAGGAAACCAAAAGGGGACAAATATACGGTTTTGCTTTTGGTCGTGACCCCCTCTTGTAGCACCCAGCCAACCCGGTGGCTGGTGTTTCCTGAAGGGACATCCCCCCCTTACTCAACCAGGTCCCCACTATTCGGCTTCTTCCATGGAAGCCCAAGCCACAAGGGGGCCTTACCGATGACGGGCCACAGGCATGCTGTTCGACCATGTATATGAACCATATGGCTGTGGGTCAAAACCCCGCACCGGCGACCTACCCCAAAATGGTCCTATTGGTGTTGACCCACAGCCATATAGGGCTGGTTGAGTGCTAGCATCCATTGCTTGAAACACTTGCCGGTGCTCAGTAGGGAATGAGTTGGAAGGACCCCTTCGAAAAACCCTCACTTGTGGTTTGCATTTAAGGGCACCCCTAGGTTCATTCCATTTCTCATCCCCTGCCTATCGCACCCAAACCATGGCAAAGTGCGAGCAACTATTCTTGGTTGACGTTGGACCACAATAAGCAAAAATGGGAAAAATGTTTCCCAACAACAACCATGTATTGAGCAAAGAACTTCATGGGGAGCCAACAATCCAATCCCATGGCCCTCAGGCCCAAAGTGCCCTGATCAACATCCATTTCGCGCCAGTTCCTTGGTGCTTTGTCCCACTTTTAACGTGGGGTTTCATGAGGGAACAATGTTCACTTCCCGCGGAAAGGTGGAGGGGGGTAAAAGGAACATCTGGTCAAGCGGCAAGTACCGTCAAATTACAGGGTCTGGAAACGACAATGTCCCAAACATCGAACAAAGCGAGGGTTCTATGTAACGTTCAGCAAATAATCCTCACAACTTGTTTGCCCAAACCTTGGTGTGGTAGCAGAAAGAAAAACATGTTTGCTTGCGGACCCTCACTAACAACCAACAGAACCAACGCACAAACAGCAAACAGTGAAGACCTTGCAGGCATCGGGTGGCCCGAGCCGGGCGATACTCACCCCCAGCAGGGCGGCGAAGACGGAGATGAGGGAGAGCCAGAAGAAGTACACCCTCGGCTCAAGTAGCCGTTGCTCGTCTCTTTGTGGAGCTGGTACCACTTGTTCGGTGATTCTAAACGAAAACCAAAAAATACGTTTTTGTTTTTTGCTTTTTTTTTGGGGGGGGTCCAACCTTAAAACACACACACACACACACATGGTGTCTGGATTCATCCCTGGGGGTTGGATCCTATCGAACATACTGCAAGCAGTACATGTTCCAACTTTGGCGCATGGCCGTTGGTTTCTTTTGGCTTCCCTTATTTAGAAAACCCGGTTTGGGCAATGGGGCCATTGCCGAAATATCATTTACATCACCCTCGTAGCAAGCCTGTAGCGGATCCCCCTGGGCGTTCCGCCACAGTAGGTAACCCTTAGATCCATTCTGCTCTTGGGTTTGAAAGGGTGGTTGCCATGATTACTTACCATACAGGGAAATGGAATCATTGGGTTTGGTTGCCCGAGAAAAAACAAACAAAAAAAACGGTTCTATCATGCAGTCGGGCAAACAATGGGGCCATGAGCCCAACTTTCATGTTTGTGCATGACGCCCCACGTTTAAAGGGTCGGGCTCCATTCTGTGATACCATGGTTCATTAAAGTGGTTCTTGCGGGTTCTCAACACTACGTGTGGGATGTCAGTCTTCCGGAATCTCAAGACTAGAGAGACGGATCGATGGACTAAGGGTTGACCGCAGTTGGGAAACCATGCGAGCCTCGGCTGGCATCCCTCCCAGTTCAAGCCTCCCTCTATGGTGAACTACTCAGTTCGGGTTGAAATGTTGCAACTAAACGTAGGGTTCAGTATGCCCAACAAGGGACTTGCTACTTCTCAGCAGGGAAGGAGGGAATCTAGGCAATTTGCAATAAATCTTACCTCGTCAAATCCGTGGTCACCTCGTCAACTCGTTAAATCCCTCGTCACATCGTAACTTTGTAGTACAAGTCTAGCACGCGGATCGTTGCCCAAAGTGCTGCAAAACTTCTCAGGCTCCGAAAAGTTTATTTTGCGCTTTGGCAGCCCCGAGCCTTCCAACACCAATGCCACGTTCCAGTACACTTCCACAGCTCCAGCTCGAAAAACTCAATTTTGTAGCACAAACCTAGTGCAAGAAGCGCGCTTCCACGACTCGTAGTACAAGCCAAGTACAAAAAAGTACGCTTCCGCAGCTCCAGCGCGAAAATCACAACTTTGTAGTACGAGTCCAGAACGCGGATAGCCGTTGGAGGCGCTGAAACACTTTTCAAGCTCCGAAAAGTTTACTTTGCACGTTTGCGGCCGCTAGCTGCCTGCAGGGTCGCGTATTTCCATTCTGAGGGCTGGCAGCCCCGGATAGCTGCCTGGAGTGCTGAAAAACAACTTTACAAGCCCTGAAAAGTTTATTTTGCGCTTTGGCAGCCCCAAGCTTGCCAACAACAACGCCGCGTCCCAGTACAAGTGCGCTACAGGAAACTTTGGCAGCCCCAGCTCGCAAACACCAATACAATGTCCTAGTACAAGTCTGCTATATACATGGAATACAATATGCAATACAGTATGGTTCATTAAGTTGAGCTCTCAAAACTATTCATTTTTCCGCCGCTATGCCGTTTCCAGAAATTTCGTTCCGTTTGTTCCCCACTCCAAACACACCTCGGAAAGGATCCTTTGCATTTCCGGTTGCCGCTGGATCCCACATGACAGCAATGTCAGAATATCTTTCCATGTGACCCTGGCCAAAGGCAAGTGGCTGGCCTTTGTTGTGTCAAAGGCTTTGCTGAGGGGTTGCCGGGAACAATGAGACTAGGGGTGCTCTGGGAAGGCTACGGGAAGGCTACGGGAAGGCTACGGGAAGGCTACGGGAAGACTATGAGAAAAAAACTTTGCAGGGCCCAAAAAGTTATTTTCCCCAACAATCACCTCTGACCGTATAAAATAACTTGTTAGGCCCTGAAAAGTTTTTCCTGCTGTGGGACCCTCTCCTGCTGCATCTACGTGTGCACCTCGTTGTTCTGAATTTAGTTAAATCACCTCGCTTAAAATATTTGCTCCACCTCGCACCTCGGCTGACCTCGCTCTAAATTGCCTAGAGGGAATAACCCCCACAAACCGTCCCCTAGGGTTTCTTTTAAGGGAATCTGTATGTTCATTCCCAAGACCCTGGGTCATTCCCTACCTATTGCACCAGCAAGGAAGCTCAGCTCAGATGTTAAAACCCATAAGGCAACGTTGGACAATTGCAATCGACCCCTGACACTCTCTCGCTCGGGGGGGGGGAAATGAAATCGTGCGAACAACCTGGGGTCTGGGATTCAACCTTGGCCACCATGCTTTCGCGAACATCGACACGTATACATCGAAACGTGGGTCGGGGAGAAAAAAAAAGCCCCTATAGGGTTCCCATTCTTGGGCTTGTAGACTCCCCTTGGAAGCAAACCTTTGGAGGCCAAGCGAACCCCAAAATAAAAACACAAATCACAAGACCCAAGCTAAATCCATACTAAACCAACTTTAGGAGTCGAAACCTGCACAAATCCGAAAAGCATGACCTTGCTTTCCACCATGTGAATTCCTTAAAATCAATTTTCAATTTCGGATTGTCAGCCCGGGAAGGGGAGGACACCTTCGGCGAGCCCCGGTTCGGTGCAGCTTTTTGTGGAGACCTGGAAGTCTGACCTGTCTGACAGCTCCCATCTGGCCACGAAAACAAGCGCGCGCACGCCGCATCGCCGCCGAAGGCGATGCAAAAGATCGCAAGACTTTCTCCAGTGTGTCGATCATGGCTGCTGGACTTTCAAATCGCTCGGAAGCCAATTCGCCAGCTGCCCGAACACGCTGTCCACTTCGCCTTTGCCGTGCTTCTCGACGAAGAATGAAAGCTCTGTTGCATGGGGGGTCGCCTCCACCCAGTCGCCGGTGCAACCGGCAAAGCGGCTAGCACTTGTACTGAGGCCCACAGTCGCTCCACACCGATATTTCCGCAATGTTCTAGCGGCTGAATTCTTGGCGGCCATTTCACCCAGTAGATTTCCGTGGCGCTTGCAAGCCATGGACCCATTTGCCCAGCAGAGTAATCGCTCACTCACTCCCAAAAAAACACACTCTGCCCTGGTGGGGGTTGTAATTTCCAGAACCTACTGGACACATTTGTTGCAAACTAGCCATCCAACGTTGATGACCTGATAAGAAGCTACGAAGAACCTGTGACAAACGCACACATACATGCCAGGAAACTTCTAAATGGTTCATGATTGCTTCGCTGCCCATTCGCGGTCTGATCGGCGGGGTGCAGGGAATTCCTTTCACACGGTGAAATGAAATTACATGCCTCTCATAATAATGTTAGGCGTATTTCTTAGAAGTTCCCCCATTGGTTGTTCCTGAGAACCCAGAAGGGTCATGAGGCGGATTTGAGCTCGCCGAAAGCGTGGAAGAGAAGAATTTGGATTTTCAACAGTGTAGGATGCTTGGGAGAGATTACAGCTTGCGCACACAGTTCCCTTGAGGCACACCTGCGGTCAACCTTTCGAGTGGTCCATCTCTCTAGTCTCACAAGAACCTGCAGCAAGACCCAGACACCATGCCCTTCCAAACCTTCTGACCCAAATCACTGACAGCAATAGGGGCAAAACAGAACAAGTTGCGTCTTCAGTTCACTGCTTGGCTGCAAGGAGATGTGAGCGCAAAATCTGTTCTGCCAGACTCCTTAGCCTTTGTTTGAAAGGAAACCCAAAACTTGTTGTTGAGAATATGTGTTGCTTCTGAGTTCCAAAATAGTTTCCACTAACCGCAATCTAGCCGGCACGGGTGATTCTTAGAGTCACACTTGAATCAATGAGTCGTGTCCGTTTTCGAGTGACGCTCTCCACAAGAAACGCTCAACAAATGCTGTAACTAAAGCACATTCCAAGAGGTAACTTTGAGAGCCCGCCAAACATGCTCCTTCTGATGGGCCCGATTTAACCCGTGGATTTTGTTCGTAGGCACATGGGTTGAGTCGGAGACCCTTCTTTCCATCATGCGACCCGTGGATTCCTACCCTTCGGATTCCTGGGCTCGCCGCCCGTCAATGACAGGATGAGCGCCCGACATGTACCTCAGCTCGCTTCGCAAACATTTTTTTGGGTAGCGTCTTGCATAGCCTTGTCGAGTCTCTGTTGAACCCAAATCCGCTGCCCCAAATCCCAACATAGCAATAAAACCCCTTCGCGCCATTTGGGTTAAAGGGTGGTTTGTTTGGTTGCCCATATCGGGAAATGGACACTGGTAGGTGTTGAAAAGTGTCCCTTGCCGGGAATACAACTATCAAGCAACATGGAAGTACACCCTGCTTGTTCATGGAAAGTAGTCGTCCCTAGGAGATTGTAGCACCAAGTCGGGCCTTGGAAGGTGTTCCTAGCAGCACATGGATACATGGGGAGCCTCCAAAGCGGATCATTCCCGCCCCAAAAGGGCGCCCAGAACAAAACAGCAAAACTACAGAAAGGGTACATTACCCATATTTGCGCGGGGGATATCAGTTAGACCAAACTGTGGCCTCTTTATGTGTTGGGCAGTTCCGAACCTTTGAAGTCAAGCACGTAGCAACATATGTCGCAACTCACGTTGTAAGTTAGCCCATCTCTGCGGCAAGCAAACAGCCTGAATACAAGTCAACCCCACATCTAGTTGCTCACAACACAGTAT
>CAUJNA010002601.1:0-28623 GCA_963377175.1 Effrenium voratum
CACACACACACACACACACACACACACACACACACACACACACACACACACACACACACACACACACACACACACACACACACACACACACACACACACACACACACACACACACACACACACACACACACACACACACACACGCACGGACACACGCAGCTTTGACCAGAATGTGTTGTTGCTACTTGTGCATTAAGAACGGTTGGCCATGTGCTCAGCAATGGTTTGTGTCCAAGAAACGCGAAGGTTTACTGCGACTTGGTATTGTGTTCATTTTGTTGACTCGGGAATGCGTTCGATTGACAACGATTGACAACTGCTGTGGGCAAATGTTAGCAAGTATTGGTAGGAATGGTAGTTCATTTCGCCGAGCCAGCGCAGTTTCTGGGCGTGTATTTGCTTGGTTAAATTATTTGGCTTCTCAAGGTAACGAAGACGCACCACCCGACCAAATCGCATGAAATTGCAACGCCAAACAAAATCGTCTTAACGACACTTCCAACACGTAGCGTGTCACGGCGCAGCGTCTTCTCCAGGCACGGGGCGGTTCACAGATACGCTGGGATGTCTTTTTGGCAGGCGAACGTTCCCCTGGCGCAGCTTGCCGGATGCGACCCTTTTGGCTTCTGCTCCAGGGAGCCGTTTCAAGCGGGGGCACGGAGCCGTTTCCCCGGCCGTCGCCAGAGCCTCGGCTGGGTGCCTGGGGTTGGGCCCCCAAACAGAGTTGACGGGGCGATGGGGCAATTTTTTGGATCTTTCTGGACCCCGGACGAACACATCCGCAGTGGTTGTGCGACTCGTGAATTCGCCCCGTCATCCCCAGGCGCTTGAGGATGAATCTCAACCCTTTGGCTACCTATGTCAAAGAGCGGCAGGGCAAACGCGTGATCCGGAAGGCGGGATGAAGGTTCTCAGCCCGCTCCCTTTCCATGAGACGTGGTTTTGTCGAATGGGGAGCATTTGTGTTGGGTGTCGGTTTCCCCTTGAAGCCTCGCCCCAATTGATGAGCCTCAAACCAACTGACACACCTATGTGAGCGCAGCATAGGTGCGCGCGTCAAGATTCCAGGCCGGCCTCCACAAGTGTCCTTTCGCGTCCAAAGGGTCCATCTCCAAGTAGCAATCGCCGAAGTCACTCTTCGTGGGGTGTGCATCAGAATGGGGCACCCCCCACGGTTTATGGTTGGTGCTTCAAGCCAAGGGAACGCACCCAATTTACCACCCAGCAGCGGGTTTTGTCCCATGCGAGTTCAGCTTGTAAATATTAACACCCTCCAACTGTGTTTGAGGTTGACTTTTGGCTTTCCTTTGAAACCCCAAGAAGGAAAAACAACTACTGCTTCATGTCCAACAAACCGCTGCTAGAAACACGGCGGCGCGACGCCAGATCCTGATCTCCAACAATGGAATGGCTGCCGTTAAGGCAATCCTCTCCATGAGGAGGCAGCAATCGAATGGTTGGGTGGCCGCTCGGGTTCTCAGTTTTTTTTTTGGTGGGTGTATTTTCGAGGGTGCCCGTCTTGGGGTTGGCTCAAAATTGAAAACCGAAGGGAAAGCCAAAGGGAAAACCAAGGGAAAACCCACAAGTTTGGATGTCAGAAAAGGCACCCAGATATCGTTCTTGTATCCATGCGCTTTCCCGAAATGGATTTACAGTTTTGGCTCCTGTAGGCTCCCTTAAGCCCATTTTTGGATTTCCTGTAGCCGACCCGGATCGGCAATGGAAGAGTTGGGGATCCGCACGAACTGCAACACGCGCGGAAGGCTCATGCTTTGCAGCGCTGAAGTGGCACGGTTGCATATACAAGCGGTAAATGGGCCACCGGCATCCAATCACCAGCCCTTGTGCATGACAGTGACTACAGCTTTTCAAGCCCTTGTTCGTCCTAGTTGCAATATTCAGGCATCCACCAAATGAGGCCAAAAGGCCACTCCCCAGTCGCCGCGCATCGCAGGAGAGTCTGTTTCAAATGCCTTACCCCGTTTTTGGGTACATCCTGCCAATCCATCCCGAATCTGGGGTCCTGGGGTCAGTATTCTGATTTTTTTCTGGTTGTGAAAGTCGGACAATGGTGTCGGTGGTCTCCTTGAGAGCACTGGTCACATCGCAAGCTCCGGAGGCTTGGCTTTCGCTTTTGACCCTTCTCGAAATATTCGGCCGGGGAGGCCATCCTCTTGCTTTGGCTTCCCAAGAAACAGCAACCGCGCTTGCTTGCTTGCTTGCTTGCTTGCTTGCTTGCTTGCTTGCTTGCTTGCTTGCTTGCTTGCTTGCTTGCTTGCTTGCTTGCTTGCTGGCTCGCTCGCTCGCTCGCTTGCTTGCTTGCTTGCTTGCTTGCTGGCTCGCTCGCTTGCTTGCTTGCTTGCTTGCTTGCTTGTCTGCTTGCCTGCTCGCTGGCTGGCTTGCTCGCTTGTTCGCTTGCTCGCTTGTTTGTTTGTTTGTTTGTTTGTTTGTTTGTTTGCTTGTTTGTTTGTTCGTTCCTTTTTCTCTTTATTGCATATCGAAATGGGAGCGCCCCTAAAATGGGTGCGGTTTCCGTTGTTCCCTTGATACCAACTCCAAGAACAGAAATACCCTCAAGAGGTCCTCCCCTTCAACGAAACTATTCAGGTGCCAGACTTACGGTGGAGACTCCAGTATCACAGATTTTGTGCTTTCCAACCGCTTTGCGGGGCTTCCTCAGCAAACGGGCTTTATCCAAAGAGTTTTATCCTTTTGGTGCAACTGCCCGCAGAAGTGTACTTCCCACAGAACCAGGAATCCCATTCACCATACAACCTGGGAGCATCCTTTCAAGTATTTTCACCCCAAAAGCGACCGTCAAACGCGGGCAACGTTTGACGGGAGCGCCGAACACGCAGATGGACCTTCATCGAGTTTGGCTCCGAGCAGATCATCACCTTTCTGGCTATGGCCACGCAGGAGACTGATGAGCCGCTGGTTTCCCATGGGTTGGGTTTCTCCAAGGGTATTCAACCCAAGAACTCAAAAGAGCCGAGGGCATTTTGTGTTGAGGTCCCATTCAAAGTGCTGTGCAGGAAACGGGCATGGTCCAAAGTTGGGAAAGATGCTAGGGACACCTTGGAACATGTGGCGACAGAAGTTCCCTGAAGTGCTGCTCACCAATGGGCCCCCAAGCAGAAATCATGCTTTGTGAAGCAAGCCAAGATACGAGGTCTTCATTTGATGAGTGAGCAAAATCTATTAGTAGTCAATCAGTTTATACTGCTCATGTGCATATATGCTTGCTTTGAGATTGAGGTTTCTTCTATCTCGGGGGAAATATTTGCCCATAAAGGATCATCCACATAGGTTGTTTCTGGCAGTCTTGCCCTGTGATCACGCTGTTTTTTTTTGGGGGGGGGAAGCGCTCCTGTATGCATCCATGTCGGCACGAGCAGTTGGAGGAGATTCATCAGGCTCAACTCTGAAGATGTGTTCAGCTTTTTTTTCTTCTTGTGGAGTTGCCGAGGGTTGCACGTTGGTTTTCCCTCCATTTTGCACAGCTTTGAACCCATGGTTGAAACCATAGCGTTTGTTGGTATTTACATGGTCCTCATTTGTTTCGGGTTTCTTAGGTGCAAAGTGGCTTTCCACGGACGACCCTTAGGACGACCTCAACGCCAACGCGGAGTTCATCCGCCTGGCAGACTCTTTCATCGAGGCTAGATCAGGCGTTTGTGAGGATTCCAGGGGCGTTCGTGGCTGAAAGGAGTTGTTGGGAAGGTCACGGTTTGGTAAATGAAACTGGTGAGCCATTGTTAAAACTGGTGAAGACCCAGTTTTCTGGTTGACCTTTTGTTGGTAACCGTTTTTTTGTTGTTGTTTTTTCTTTTTCTTTTTTTTTTTCCCTGTACTTCTGGTGGTTTTTTGTTTGAATGGTTGTGGAGGTCGCTATATCAGCTTCTCATGCGGTTAACATGGCGCGGCTTGCGGACATGCCTTCAAGGGGCCCATGCCGGGCGAACCATCTACTTTCAAGAACTCGGGACTGGCGTCAAGAAAAGGCTGGAGAGCTTTGTGAGCAAACGCACATATGATGAGATTCTGATAAGGGATCCCCTCCTCATTTCGAAGAACCCAGTTTGTACGGGTCATATTCGTAGGAGACGCTCAGTTTAAAAAGTTGCGCAGTACGAGAAGAAGCAATCATGCCCCCATCAGGTTGACCTACCCTCGCCCGTGTGAGCAAGCAGTACCGTTATTTCAGGCACCACCGTGTTTCATTCTGCAGATGTCCAGTAACATCATGTATGGTGTGTCAAGTACCTTTTGGCGGGGCCCTCGTTTTGACATGTACCCAGGTCAGCTTAGCCTTTTTATCAAACCAGCGAAAGCAGGCAAGTTTGGACGCAAGCACCTCTTCTTGGGCTACTTTGCAGGGAACATATGGGAGTTGGCGCTTGGCTCATGTTCGATCACACTCATGGGTTCCCGACTTGCAGTACCAACTCTTTCCACAGCGCTGCGCCTCAATACTGATGGACACAATTGGCACCAGTTGATCTCTGTTATAGGTGGGTACATTGTTGTCGTCCATCACTGCTTGTATGAGGTGGGTACATTGTGTTCAAAGCGTGGGATGATTGGGAGGTGCATGCCCAAGGGCCACCCTTAGACTTGTTTCAAGCCCAATGCTTGGTCAAAAGGTCCTTTACATGGGGGTGACCATTAGGCAAACCAAAACAGATTTGCCCTTCACCACTAAACCATGGTTGTTGGGAAACATTCTTCCCATTTTTGCTTATGGTGGTTTAGCGGTCGAACTCCAACCACTTAACTGCTATTTTTTTCCAAGTTGTTGCTCCCCAAGCCCAACGTCAACCAAGAAGCAGGAAGAGTTACCCAGGGCCTAAAAGGAATCGATCAATCCCCGAATTTGCATCCAGGTTGTATCCCGATGCCATGAGCCGTGGAGGTCTTGGATTCTTTTTTCCCCACCTGGCCGGGGGATATCAGCAGGGAATGAAGGAACGAACCGTTTTTTTTTGGGGGATTCCCGAATAAAGGAAATCATAGGGGATGTTTTACAGGGGTCATTCCCTTAATTTCTTCATTCCCTCAGCAAGTTGAGGTTGGAGAGAAGTTCAAAAAGCACATTCAGCATTTCGAAAGGCAAAAGGAGACCTATGCACTTCGAAAAAGGCAACCCGAGCATCTCCATTTCGGACTTCTTAGCTCGTTTCCCAGCCATCCTTTCAGACCTTCAACCTTGTAGTTGATTTTTATTTGGGGGGTCTCCGAATTTCACCCCTGAAAAGTTTGAAGCTTCTAGCGGGGGATCTGAAAACGGACACCGCTGACGGCGGTGTGCGTAAGATCTGAAGATTTTTCAGGTGCCCTCCGGGAAGAACGTGAACAACTACGCCAACGTGGATCTCATCTGCCGCGGGCCTCGAGGAAACGGCGCGGAAAAGCGCGCAGCGGGGATTTTTTGGAACTGGGAGGCCAAGGTAAAGCGGGGGGATTGGAGGTAGGCGAATTGTGTGAATGTCACACACAAATACGTTCAATACATTGACTCGAAAGGAATGGCATTCAACATGCTACTTTGAGTTATACTGAATGTAGCGGGGCCCGACTGTGGATCTGGATTCGTGGGGGAGAGCTTCATTGGAGAACTACCATTCGGTCCAAATCGCCATCAAGAATTTGGTCAGCAGTTGTAGTAGTAGTTGTAGTAGTTGTAGTAGTTGTAGTAGTGGTACTAGTCGTGGTAGGAGTAAGAGTAGGAGTAGGAGTAGGCGTAGGAGTAGGAGTAGGAGTAGGCGTAGGAGTAGGAGTTGGAGTAGGAGTGGTAGTGGTAGTGGTAGTGGTAGTAGTAGTAGTAGTAGTAGTAGTAGTAGTAGTAGTAGTAGTAGTAGTAGTAGTAGTAGTAGTAGTAAAAGTAAAAGTAAAAGTAAAAGTAGAAGTAGTAGTGGTGGTGGGGTGGTGGTGGTGGTGGTGGCGGTGGTCGTGGTGGTGGTGGTGGTGGTGGTGGTGGTGGTGGTGGTGGTGGTGGTGGTGGTGGTGGTCGTGATGTATGCATTCCAGACATTTTCACATGATTCTCCTATCGCGGTTTGGGTTCCAAGAATTCCTTTGCAAAAGCATGGACATGTCCCCACCCCCTTCAAAATGGAATTGGGGGAGGGGGGTGGCCCCTGGAGTTCCATTTATGGTGCCATTTTCCATTTTGCGGGGAAGAGTAAATAAATGGAATTGAAAAACCCCCCACCCCCTCCCCCTTACGGTAGGGGGGATATGGACATAAGATGGACATTGCTCTGCACTAATTATAGTGAGTTAACCGAACAGGGATGAAACGAGCAGTTCCACGCATGATGACGATTCGCTGTTGGATTCATTTCAGGCTGGTGAAAATAGAAAGTCAAGCAGATTCTGGAAGGTGGACTGCATCGAGCCCTTTGGTGCGAGGTCGACGAGATCATAATGTAAGCTTACCTTTTCCTGATGTAGAATTTGCCCAGCTTGACTTGCGTTGCACAGTCTGAGACTGCGCAGCTACTTGATTCAACCTTTGCCACTGTGCCAAAGTCTTGATTGCTGCGCGGGTCATCAGAAGTGGGTTGATGGGCAAGGAGGAATACACAAGTTTGCAATGCTTTGTGTGGAGATATGAGGAGATATTAGATACAACTGATACGCAAAAGTGCTTCCTGCTGATGTTTGGCCTACTTTTGCTTTTGCAGCAGTGCATACTCGTTTTTTTACTGCATGCATCAGATTCACAAGTGCAAGACTGATTGACTCGCTCGGAAAACCTGCATGGCTTGGTTTGTTTGGTTGGCTGTAAATTCAGTGGTTGAGGTGTTGCGGATTCTGACATTGGGTCGCCACTTGATACGGAATATTTCACAGTGGCAGAGTCTTGATCGCTACGTCGGTCATCAGACATGGGTTTGTGGGCAAGGAGGAATACACAAATTCGCAATGCTTTGTCCCGAAGTGCGCTTGATGCGTGCTGGTGAGGGATGTCAACCTTCTGAGGATCTGAGCCGTGTTGGAGATGGGTTTGCTAGCAGGCTTGTACACTTGAGCTTGATATGTGGAGACGAGGAGATATGAGATACAACTGATACGACAAAGCATTTCCTGCTGATGTTTGGCCTACTTTTGCTTTTGCAGCAGTGCATACTCGTTGTTTTACTGCATGCATTAGATTCACAAGTGCAAGACTGATTGACTCGCTCGGAAAACCTGCATGGCTTGGTTTGTTTGGTTGGCTGAAAATTCAGTGGTTGAGGTGTTGCGGATTCTGACATTGGGTCGCCACTTGATACGGAATATTTCACAGTGGCAGAGTCTTGATCGCTGCGTCGGTCATCAGAAATGGGTTTGTGTTCAAGGAGGAATACACAAATTCGCAATGCTTTGTCCCGAAGTGCGCTTGATGCGTGCTGGTGAGGGATGTCAAACCTTCTGAGGATCTGAGCCGTGTTGGAGATGGGTTTGCTAGCAGGCTTGTACACTTGAGCTTGATATGTGGAACGAGGAGATATTGAGATACAACTGATACGACAAAGCATTTCCTGCTGATGTTTGGCCTACTTTTGCTTTTGCAAGCAGTGCATACTTGTTTTTGTTTAATCGTGCATCAGATTCACAAGTGCAAGACTGATTGACTCGCTCGGAAAACCTGCATGGCTTGGTTTGTTTGGTTGGCTGTAAATTCAGTGGTGTGAGGTGTTGCGGATTCTGACATTGGTCGCCACTTGTAACGGAATATTTCACAGTGGCAGAGTCTTGATCGCTACGTCGGTCATCAGAAATGGGTTGATGGGCAAGGAGGAATACACAAATTCGCAATGCTTTGTCCCGAAGTGCGCTTGATGCGTGCTGGTGAGGGATGTCAACCTTCTGAGGATCTGAGCCGTGTTGGAGATGGGTTTGCTAGCAGGCTTGTACACTTGAGCTTGATATGTGGAGACGAGGAGATATGAGATACAACTGATACGACAAAGCATTTCCTGCTGATGTTTGGCCTACTTTTGCTTTTGCAGCAGTGCATACTTGTTTTGTTTAATCGTGCATCAGATTCACAAGTGCAAGACTGATTGACTCGCTCGGAAAACCTGCATGGCTTGGTTTGTTTGGTTGGCTGAAAATTCAGTGGTTGAGGTGTTGCGGATTCTGACATTGGGTCGCCACTTGATACGGAATATTTCACAGTGGCAGAGTCTTGATCGCTACGTCGGTCATCAGAAATGGGTTGATGGGCAAGGAGGAATACACAAATTCGCAATGCTTTGTCCCGAAGTGCGCTTGATGCGTGCTGGTGAGGGATGTCAACCTTCTGAGGATCTGAGCCGTGTTGGAGATGGGTTTGCTAGCAGGCTTGTACACTTGAGCTTGATATGTGGAGACGAGGAGATATGAGATACAACTGATACGACAAAGCATTTCGTGCTGATGTTTGGCCTACTTTTGCTTTTGCAGCAGTGCATGCTTGTTTTGTTTAATCGTGCATCAGATTCACAAGTGCAAGGCTGATTGACTCGCTCGGAAAACCTGCATGGCTTGGTTTGTTTGGTTGGCTGTAAATTCAGTGGTTGAGGTGTTGCGGATTCTGACATTGGGTCGCCACTTGAGACGGAATATTTCACAGTGGCAGAGTCTTGATCGCTACGTCGGTCATCAGAAATGGGTTGATGGGCAAGGAGGAATACACAAATTCGCAATGCTTTGTCCCGAAGTGCGCTTGATGCGTGCTGGTGAGGGATGTCAACCTTCTGAGGATCTGAGCCGTGTTGGAGATGGGTTTGCTCGCAGGCTTGTACACTTGAGCTTGATATGTGGAGACGAGGAGATATGAGATACAACTGATACGACAAAGCATTTCCTGCTGATGTTTAGCCTACTTTTGCTTTTGCAGCAGTGCATACTTGTTTTTGTTTAATCGTGCATCAGATTCACAAGTGCAAGACTGATTGACTCGCTCAGAAATCCTGCATGGCTTGGTTTGTTTGGTTGGCTGTAAATTCAGTGGTTGAGGTGTTGCGGATTCTGACATTGGGTCGCCACTTGATACGGAATATTTCACAGTGGCAGAGTCTTGATCGCTACGTCGGTCATCAGAAATGGGTTGATGGGCAAGGAGGAATACACAAATTCGCAATGCTTTGTCCCGAAGTGCGCTTGATGCGTGCTGGTGAGGGATGTCAACCTTCTGAGGATCTGAGCCGTGTTGGAGATGGGTTTGCTAGCAGGCTTGTACACTTGAGCTTGATATGTGGAGACGAGGAGATATGAGATACAACTGATACGACAAAGCATTTCCTGCTGATGTTTGGCCTACTTTTGCTTTTGCAGCAGTGCATACTTGTTTTTTTTAATCGTGCATCAGATTCACAAGTGCAAGACTGATTGACTCGCTCGGAAAACCTGCATGGCTTGGTTTGTTTGGTTGGCTGTAAATTCAGTGGTTGAGGTGTTGCGGATTCTGACATTGGGTCGCCACTTGATACGGAATATTTCACAGTGGCAGAGTCTTGATCGCTACGTCGGTCATCAGAAATGGGTTGATGGGCAAGGAGGAATACACAAATTCGCAATGCTTTGTCCCGAAGTGCGCTTGATGCGTGCTGGTGAGGGATGTCAACCTTCTGAGGATCTGAGCCGTGTTGGAGATGGGTTTGCTAGCAGGCTTGTACACTTGAGCTTGATATGTGGAGACGAGGAGATATGAGATACAACTGATACGACAAAGCATTTCGTGCTGATGTTTGGCCTACTTTTGCTTTTGCAGCAGTGCATACTTGTTTTGTTTAATCGTGCATCAGATTCACAAGTGCAAGGCTGATTGACTCGCTCGGAAAACCTGCATGGCTTGGTTTGTTTGGTTGGCTGTAAATTCAGTGGTTGAGGTGTTGCGGATTCTGACATTGGGTCGCCACTTGATACGGAATATTTCACAGTGGCAGAGTCTTGATCGCTACGTCGGTCATCAGAAATGGGTTGATGGGCAAGGAGGAATACACAAATTCGCAATGCTTTGTCCCGAAGTGCGCTTGATGCGTGCTGGTGAGGGATGTCAACCTTCTGAGGATCTGAGCCGTGTTGGAGATGGGTTTGCTCGCAGGCTTGTACACTTGAGCTTGATATGTGGAGACGAGGAGATATGAGATACAACTGATACGACAAAGCATTTCCTGCTGACGTTTGGCCTACTTTTGCTTTTGCAGCAGTGCATACTTGTTTTTGTTTAATCGTGCATCAGATTCACAAGTGCAAGACTGATTGACTCGCTCGGAAAACCTGCATGGCTTGGTTTGTTTGGTTGGCTGTAAATTCAGTGGTTGAGGTGTTGCGGATTCTGATACAACATTTCTTTTTTGCTGATATTGGACCTGACCTTCTTGTACTTTTGCAACAATCCATACTTGTTTTGATATTCGCGGCTTTGTCTCAAAGTGGGCACCGCACAGTTTTGGTGATTTTCCCGCCCTCTGGCTTCCCACCCAACATGATGCCGCTTGGCCCTACTTGTGCACCCGCACCTGTGAGACACGTGTTGGGCGCACGCAGATCTCTCGAACATAGCAAGGCGGGGAACAAGGGATGCCTCGTAAATGGCCGCGACGTGACGGGATTTTGTGGCAGGTTCACTTGCAACATATCGGGTATGTATTGCAGCATGATTATAGAAAGTCGGCCCTTTTGCGTCACCAAAGCGGGATTTTCATGCATCACTACTTTTGCACAAAGCGTAATTTCCCTGAGTTCTATAACATGTCACGACCATGGCCTGGTTGCCTGGTTGTCCTTGGGTTGATGTCCTTTGATGGGATTTGGTTCCAGAGCAGGGTTTCACTTTTCGACTACCCCAAGATAGACGCAGAATCGCAGGGGTGCTCCTTTTGGGGGGGAATGAATCACCCCTGCGTTTCAGTCTACCGCGGGGAGTCGAAAAGTGGAACCCTGTGAGCTTCTTACCGTGCCCGAGGCCGGATTGCGCAGGAGCAGCAGGTGGACGCGGTTTGGCCTGGCTGGGGGCCTGACGCCCCAGTCGATCCGATTTTCAACGAACACCGCGGAGTCTCCAGGCATTTTCCAACTGCCAATCAGCCAGGCAGCCAGGAAAGCACTCTTCCTTGTTCATTCAAAGTGGCCCAAACAAGTTCCTTGTTTAGGGACACTGAGCCCGCTCCCAAGCAGCAGCATGTTGCAAGACATATTAGCCAGACCGCCAACAGAACAAACAGCTTTCGTACTTTCTGCTTTCGCAGGTTTAACTTCCCGGCGATCCGTTTGGCCGATGAAGCCATGAGACCGCAGGCAGATGAGTCCGAGGGCAGTCCCAGCCATGAATCGGTTCGGATGTGTCCCCTTCCGATTAACATTGTCTCTGGTCCCGGGCGAAAGCTCAGTCGGTTGCTGTCAGACCTATGGACACCGGAAAAAGTGTCATTTTGCGAGGCTGGGGTGCCCCCATTGATGAAGACCGCCCTGATTCTGATCTTTTTTTGTTTGCGGGGGGGTGGGTGGGAGGTGGGGGGAAAAGGGGTGGGTGGTGGGGGGGTGGGATGGGGGTCACCTAAAAAGGACACACCCACAAGGGCATGGCGGAGGACCAGGGGCCACCCAACGAGGCCACAGCCACCAGGCCGCTCATTTTTGACCCGCAGCGAGGCACGCCAGCGAGAACCCGAAGCTGCCGGCGAAGCTGAAGGAGACAGCTGGTTTACCTGGTGGTTGAATCAACTACCAAAAAGGACACCTGTTTGGGAGCTGAAGCCCTCGCCCATTAATAGAGCTGTCAAAGTTCGTTCAGAACAACAGAAGGCAGGAAAGTTCGGAATATGATATCATGAGTTCGAAGGTCAGTCAGCAGGATGAGAGCTCTCTGCCACTGTCAGTTCTGGGAAAAGATCCCACTAACATGGCACCTCACAGGGAGTCACTCCAAGAGGAAACTGATCTTCCAGGTACCCTCTCACAGGTGCCATGTAGTGGAAGGAAGGGTAGCCAATTGCAGCACTGCAGCCTCTGCTTCAGAGGTTCGAGCTTAAAACGTGCAAAGCAGTGAAGTTTGAGCTGTGGATAGCCACCAAGCCACCCATCCACCAATTGGAGGGAAGCTGGTTTGCTGAATGTGTCGGAAATATGTACTCTTGCTGCTTTGAAAGGGAGTCGATTTCACTACTGGAGATGTTATGATTTTTCCCAGTGGGCAAAATGGAAGCCCAAAGGGAAGAACATTTGAGCCCACTTTCTCAGAACCCCGGGTAAGTGCAGGGTGCGGAATTCCGCCTTTCAATTCTCGAAAGGTTCTGGGTCCCGATCATTTGGATACCCCGGGTTTTGATTGTGACTCACCTGGGTGGGCCTCTTTTTGTTGGGCTACACTTTTTTTGTTTGGCTGGTTGCAAAGAGAAGCCAACAGGACACCTTTTTGGGAGAAACACGCACACGCACCCATATTTGACCAATATATACAACAATCCGCCTTTGCTAAAATTTCCACCCTGGAACACCACTCCAAACCACCAATCCAAACCAAACCAAGGGGCGCAAATTTTTCCAGGGTCGGCGCTGAGTAGGAGCTGGGGATCACCTTCATCGGCCCCCCCTCCGGCGTGATGGCCGCGCCGGGGCCCCGAGGGGCAAACAAAAGAACGGGGTGGGGGGGAGCTGGGTCGTGGAGTTGATGAAAAGACGTGGGAACACTTGGAGGTGCGATACTTTTTGCGAGTTCGTTTATTCTGCCGTTTGTTTTAGTTGCAGTTTGATGGTGTTTTGGCGCCTCTTTGTGAGGGTGCCTTCTTGTTTGGGCACGGAGCCCGTTAAGGGGGCACAAAGCAGAAGCCATCCTTTCAAAGAGGAAACCATTCCCTTGCAAAGGGACATCAATCAGAAGCCGTCTTAACCCAAGGGATAATTTCAAAAGAGGAATGCCATCTTCAAAGGAGGTCAAAGGAAGCCGATCAAGTTCTAAAAGGGACATCGAAGGGTTTCAGGTCCCTTCAAAGAATAGGTTAGAACAAGTTAGAACCGGTTCTTTTCCAACGGGCAAGGGTTTGGCGGCTTGCCGATTGGGCTCCGGAGGGTTTCTTGGAGGTTGGGCGACAAGATCGCGGCGAACATCCTAGCCCAGACTGCCAAGGCGCAATCGCTCGCAGCTGGTTGATGTGGGTGGGAAGAGAAGGCAAAAATCGGGCGCCTTTTTTTTTTTACAAAAAGATAAGGAAAGCTTTTTTGGGCTTTCAGAGGGAATCCACAAGAGCCCCATTTTTGTTGACAAATCCATTTGAGCGGAGTCTCTTTTGCTAAGCATTCGCTTAGTATTCGAGGGGAACTGCTGTGATGTTTTGGAGGCGCTGCGTAGGCCACGAAAGCGATTCGCCTACGCAGTCCACGTAGGTCGTGCAAGAAAATTATGCGTAGGCAGGTGTGTGTGTAGGCATGTTTTACCTTGCACAAGCTTGCTGTTATGGCTTGAGAGTAGTGCCCTAGAAAAGTCTGCGCAGGCAATTCGGGTAGGCGCTTGTTGCCGCGTAGGCTCGCATAGCACCCGCGGAGGCTCCGCATCATGGCTGCTACTGTAGTGTACCAGGCCGATACACCCAAAACAATCCTGCTCATTTGGTCTTGTGTCAACCAAACACGCAATCCAAACAATATGTTTGTTCGTTTTTGATGCACTTTCACCGACCCCAAAAAGGTTACCCCAAGAGCATGGCGATGCGAGGCCAGCAACTTGCGTGCCTTCTAGTCACCAGAATACCAGACAGGTGCTGAATGAACCTTTTGACCGGTTCTCTGAAATCGGGCGGTGGTCTGATTTCACAGTTGCTAGGAATACAGTGTTGTACATGAAACAACACACCTTGGTTGGGGGCCTTTTTGCATGGAATGTCAGAAGTAGATGCCATGCCGCAGAAAGCAGTGAGGAAGGCGATTGGGCGTGTTTTTTGTTTAGGGGGACCCCCCACCCGCCCAAAATGGCTTCGGTTTTTATTTTGATTTCCCTTTCTATCCGCAAAACAGGGGTAGCCTCAAAAAAAGGGACGAGTCTATTTGCAGAAAGGCAGGACGAAATGGCGCGGACAAGGTGAATTCCCCTTGCCACCTGCAAAGCCTCTTATCATATTTGCCTTTCGAGGCTCAGATAGCAAGGGCCAGAATGCAAAACATGTCACACTTAGCAGGCAAAGGATGAGGTAGGTTTAGCGTGGTACGTCGACTTTCTTGGAGACTGCCTGGCCCCCAGAAGCCCTATATTTACATCCCTGCAGAAGCTCACGGGAAACTCACCAACTTCATTCTTAAGCGGACCCTCCTTTCTTTCTTTCTTTCTTTCTTTCTTTCTTTCTTTCTTGCATTTTTTCTTTTCTTTTTTTTTTGGGGGGTGGGGGGGCCCCGAAGTTGGTGCTTCAGAAGCCACCTTCAGCTCACTTTCCGGAGAGCCAGGTGCCCAGCATCCCGTGGAGCGGAGATGGGCTCACCTGCCAGCTCACCGCAGAGGGGGAGGTCCCCGAAGAGGCGAGCCGAGGTTTTTGGTTGCAGTTGCCCAGGTTTCAGTGTTTTTGGTTGCTCCAAGAAATGGAGCTGGGGGTTGCTGTGGGCTCTGGGAGGACTTGTTCCCTGCAAATTTCCAGTAGCCCTCAAAACATGTCTTGTGTTTGGCTTCGTGCGAAGCAACTCGAGGTTTGGCGAATGCTGTTGTGACCTTGTTTTGAGGGGCCCTTCTCGGAATTATGGCGGAATATGGGTGTGGCTCAAAATTAAACAGGAATGCTTACGCAGGTTTTGGTCCATGTTTCCACTTACCAGGGCAACCCATGTTGGAATTCCGGTTTTTTGAGCCACAGCCATATGTTTTCCTTGTCGATAAGTTGTATCCCTTTTGGGACTCAATGCCTCCCCTTTTGTCGCCTGTGATCTGGGCCCACTAAGTGGAGGATCATCTTCCTTTTTTTCTTTCTTCTTTTTTTTTGGGGGGGCCCTGAAACCAGTGTTTGGTGGTACAGTTGGCGGGTTCTCTCTCTTTTTCTTTTTTTTTTATTGCTTGGGTAGCATCCTTTTACTTGTTTTTTGTTTGTTTGTTTTGTTTTGGTTTTTGTAACGTCCTTGGGGTGGGTAGGGATGGTCGTGCACCCTTTATAGGACATCTAGACAACCGTAATTTGAGTTCGTATCAAAAGAATGATTTGACCATGCAGCATATGGGGGTGTGCAAAGCATTGGCTCTTTGGATGATTTGAAATGGAAGCCAACAGGAAACTACGCATCTGGAGAAGTCCCACAGGTCATGCAACTGAACCTATATCTTATACATTGTCCTTCTTTGTTTTAATGGATTGGCATCAGCTTTCCGAATTAATGCGAGGGCCGCACTCTGTTTGTTGCTTGTTCTTGACACGGGCTCTGGGAATGACCCTTTCGCAACCACCATGTTGAGCTTCCGTCGAAGTTTCCACCAGGTGGTGATTTGCGATTACCTAGATAGCCAAGTTGCTGTTTTTTTCAGTCACTGTTGCTGGTTTGCGGGGTAAAGTGGATGGACACAATCTCCGCGCTTTGTCTCAGCGCATCTTGACCAGCTTCGCGGCCCCAAGCCGTGCAGTCACGGACGTCTTGCGCCGTTGAACCGGTTTGGTTTGCGTTGTCTTGTTGCGCCATCGCATGGCTATCACCGGACCCAAATTGAACCCCCGACGTGTTTGCCCACTTCACTCGACCTCACCCGAAAAAAAAGAAAGAAAATAACAAGAAAAGAGAAACAAACAAGAACAATGAACAGAAAAGGCAGAAACAGACAAAAACGAAACAAACAGACAAAAACAAAAACAACAACAACCAAACAGGAAAAAAAAACAGCCGGGGCTTTCGGGGTGAGACTCTCCAAGCCGCCGCTCACCACGGCCTCCGTGGCCATTGTGAGGTCTTCCGGAAGGCGATGGTGGCCACGGTGGAGGAAGCCTTGGAGCGGGCCGCGAAGATCGGGTTCCCCATCATGGTGAAGGCGGGATGTTCGTGGACTCGCTGTTTTTTCTTGGTGCCTCGAAAAAGGCGAAAACCTTGGGGCGGGATGATCATGGAATCGTCGTTATTTTTTGCCTCGACAATGGCGAACACATCGGAGGGGAAGGCGGGGCCCGGTGGAATCGTGTTTTTTTTTGCCTCGAAGAAGCGAAACAGCGAGAGGGGATCGGAAGGGGATCGGATCAAAAGGGAGGGGAGAGGGGTGGTTGGGGTTTGGGGTTGTGGGGTTTGGGTTGGGGCTGGGGTTGGTTGGTTGTGTGTGGGGGGGGGGGTTCCAATAGGGGGAAAGGGGGAAGCGTGTATTTACTTGACATGTGAATCCCCATTCAAACGTGATGAACCCCTATTTAAAGGAATTGGACCCCCTCTCATGAATCAACCAGGGGTATATTAATGTGGGGTTCGCATCATTACCTTGGGTCCTTGGAATCAGTGGATGGGCAAAATCTGCCAGTTGGTAGGTGCATAGGGCTTCATCCATCCCCAACTGGTGCGAAGTGGATTTCGTCCATCCACAGAATGATTCCCAGAACCAACAAAGGGACATCAAAGGGACTTATGGGAAGGTTGGGGTATGCTTGAAAGGTCTGTTGGCAGGTCCTGGGAATGATGAATTGCTTTTTTGAAAAGAGTTCCGGGGAAGATGGCCGTCTCCTTTGAAGCCATGTTCTTGAGACTACGCGACTCCAGGGAAGCATTTGGATGGTCACAGCAAAAGAACTGCACGGCCGTTTTGGAGCACTCAAGGTGGTGGATCCCGAGACCCTTTGGGTGTCACCCAAAGCCAAAGGAAGGAACTAGGAGAACTCCTTGAGTGCTCACGCGGCATGTCGGAAGACCCAAAGTGTTGGAAAGCCAAAGGAGTTTTATGACTCCTAAACCTGTCACCACCCGAGACTAAAGAGCAAATATTTCTGGAGGATGTTGGTGCCACTTGTGGCTGTGCACCGGGTCCCAAAGCCAAAAGTAAGCCGTGGGTCCCATTGAGGCACTTCACCTCGAGAGATGCGCCCCCCCCACCCTTCCATCAATTCGCAAACCTGACCTTGTAAACCTTTTTGAGAGGAAAAGTACAATGACTGGGTCAAGTTGGTTTAGTGATCGCCGGCAAAGATGTCTTTGAAAGCACCCCCCAGTGAATAGAACCAGTTTATGACTCCTGCCAGGATCCCCGGATGAATAAACCCTGATTAATATGCGGGGGGGGGGGGGTGTCCCCTTCTATTTGGGGTTCATCACGTTTGAAGGGCCCCCCATTAAAAGAGCCAACTTATTAATCCTGGTTAGGAACCCTTGTGGAATGGAAGGGTTGGCGTCTGTTCAAAAGGCACGGAGAGTTCGAGGAGCCGGAAGCGGGTTCGGAGCTCAGATTGGAACTTTTGATTCTCTGCCAAGAAGCCCTTCATCAAAGGCAGCCAAAAGGGATATTGTTAACCCCAGATGCATCAACCCCAGTTTATGAGCGTTATTTTTTGCTTAAGTGCGGACTCAGGCCACTTTGGCCCTAACCTCCCTCTTAGTAGAACGGGTCTGTTGGGGGGTGGGTCAACATCATTCGGCGAGTTCAGATCATTTTGTCCAGCCCTCCCCTTGAATTTTCCACCCCGGTCTTCGTCCTTCCCGAGTTTCGGCGCTTCCCGCGCCAACCGCAGGCCTCTGAGGGCGGGGGCGGCAAGGGCATCCGCAAGGCCACCAGCATGGAGGCGCGGCGCGCTTCGCCGGGGCCAGGGGGGGCGAGGCTGGGCCTGGCAAAAAACACCCATCTGCAGCGTCGGTTGTGCGTTGAAATTTGGGGCTTCTTGCCGCCCCAAACCAACGTGCTTTGAAAAACATAAGCAAGGGGCGTTGAAATTCCACTTGGAGGCAAGCGGAACTTGGGTCGCAAAGAATTGCACATGAGTTGTGGACAGAACACAAGGCGAGGCTTTCTCTTTTGGTGTCCCTGAAGCAACCCAAAAGGGTGCTTTTTGAGCCTTAAACGGGGCGCCGGGCGTGCCGTGTTCCTGAATAGGTTTTTGGGTTTCATCATGGACTCGGGGTTTTTCTCCGAATGGGGTGCCCTTAAATTGAGGGATTCCATTTGTTACTTGCAACCAAAACATCACGCCCCAAAAACTCCCCTTCATAAATCGGGGGAGACCCAAGTGTCCTTCCGGGTTGCGGAAGCGGGGGCCGGCATTGGCAGAGTTGGCATTCGGTGCAGTGGGTGCAACGCATTTATGGCTATCTGCTTGGATCTTTGGAAGTGAACTTTGGGGGAAACATCGGATTTTCCATTGGACCTACAAGACACAAACAACTTTTTGCAGAGGGGGATTTTCCATTGGACCCACCAATAAATAAACAAAGCACTTTTTGCAGAGGGGTCAAGAGAAACCCAGAGGCCTCTTCTTGAAGCGACCTCCTTGGGTTCCCGTTTGAGAGAGCTCGGGCCTGGCGGTTTCCACGTATCTTCCCCAGCCGTGCTGGTGAGTCCTCAGCCGTGATGCATCATTCGTGCAGGAGCTCAAGCTAGCCTTCACCAACGTGTCCACCGAGGTGGGGGAGTTGGGTGGGGGGAGGTGGGGAGTGGGGTCGTTGTGTTTGGTTTTCTTATCAAAGTCAGAAACTGGGGGCGTTTCCCTTTAACCTCTATACAACTTTAGGGGTGACTTTGTTTCTGATAAGAACATTAGGGTCCTTCCCACGATAGTGGTTGACGAGGTCGGAAAAATGCGTTTTCCATTTGCTTTCCCTTTTAAAGCCACAACAAGTGGGCGTACCCTCAAAAAAGACACGCCGGCGTGTTGATCTTCAGGGGAGAGCATGGGCGACTGTCGCCCTTGTGTCAGACTGGACACCCACGGGCCTTCGGTCTGGGTACTTCCAAGAAGCAGCTTGCTTAGAGATCAGGCCTTTTGAGGTACCTCCTGTTTGTTGAGATCCCCTTTGCAGTTGGGTGAAAGTAGATGGCACAATTCCCACATGTTGGCCAAGTCATCCTCTCTACTTGCCGATTTTTGCGAGGGCACTGTTATCTTTTTGGCGGTTTTTCGGGGAAACCAAGAAAGACGGAATCCTTTTTGGCAGGTGCAGGAATGCCATTCCCGAGTTTAAGATGGAGCCCAAATGCCTAGGATCTTTTTTGGGTTCCATGTTGAAGAGAGGCCACTCAGCTTCCCGCCAAGTGGTGGTTTGGAGCCCGGTGGTTTGGTGGTCAAGGAGGGGTTTCCAACTTGCCCTCTACAAGACCCAAGGTTCAACTCCAAATCCTATCCACCAATCCGAACCAGCAAGTCATCGTTACCTGAGCTACCTGATGTTGGAAGCAGATGGCTATCCGCTAGCGCGCGCGGGCAGGTGCCTGGCTCCCCCATCTTCTTGATGTGTGGCCGGCGTGTTTTTTCGTTTGGTTTCAGCGGGGAGGGGGCGAGTCACTCAAAATGGGGGTGTCGCATGTTTTTGGAGTTGGTACACCAGGGCGAAAAGTAGATACACAATTCCTTGTGTGTGATTGAGTGGGATCACTCCAAGATGGGAGCATTGCGCTATCTAATGTCACCCAAACGAACCCCTTGGTAAGGGACATCACCAGGAAGGCCAACAAAGAAGGGGCTCCCAGCGATTTTGGCTCATACCCCAAGGTGCGAACTATCCCAAGATCCTGGGGAAGGCGCAAGCTTTGGCATGTTGATCACTTCTTTCGGGGCTGCGGAGCTGATTTCCTTCAGGCCTCCCTCAAGGGCCGCAGTCAACCGTCGATGGGTTCCGGGAGCCGGCCTTTTTCGGACCATGCGGATGGGGGGAAGTAGTGTGGATGGTGGCGAAGTCCGTTTCGCGCCACGAAATGAATCCACGGGAACTCATTGTTGGCGGGTATTTGCAGGGGACCGGGCTTCATCCACGCACGTATGGAATTCAACAGCAGTCTTGAAGCATTTTTCCTTGTTCGATGAAGCAAATGATGCACCGCGCATGTATGGTTGCAGTGTCCTGTAGATGTCATCTTCTTTCTTGCGATGGAGCGAACGATGCACTGGGACGCATCTACGCATTCAATCGTATCGACGCAGAACAAGAGACCAATTGCGGCATGCGGTATTTGGTGTGCAAAAGACATGGGACCCTCTTAGAAGATCCGATGAGGCTTGGTCAATGCGCTTTTTTGTTTGTCTACTGTGATGTTGATCCAGCGTACAGTCCGACGATATCCTGCCCCTCAAAGTGTGCAAGGCTGTGTTGCCCTGTTGCCCAGTGATTGCTCTGATATTCAGCTGCCAACTACCAGAGCAGGTTTATTCATCACAGAGTATGCAACACACTTCAGCTAAAGCACCCCATACACACCGGCTCAACAACCAAGTGAAGACAACCACACGAGATAGTACAAAGAATCCACAGGAACCAAGCACCAAGAAAACCTCAACAACTTCCGAGCCAACTGTACCTGTACCCTTCAGTCCAAGCCCAGGGCTGTACTTGTACCATTCGGGCGGTTCTTGTTTTGGGCGAACCCCCTTTTGGTTGAAGGGGAAAGAAGCGGAAGAAGCTATGGGGTCTCTGGGTCTTGTGCCCAGGCTCGGGGACGGCAGCTCTCGGGGTTCAGGAGGGCTGTTCGAATCCCTCCCACCCCGGTCGGGCTTATTCTTATTTGGCGGGGCGTCCTCCAAGAAAGCGACACGCCCATTCCTATGTTTAGTTTTTTTTTTTTTTTTGTGTTGGGTAATGTTATGTTTCTTTGTTTTTTCCTTTTTTTTTCCTCGTTTTTTTCTTGGTGGGTGGGGGGTGGGTGGGTTATGTTAAGTTTTGTTTTTTTCCTCTTTGGGGGGTTAGAGCACTTCCCCCGGCCACCGAACACCGCAAGAAGCCGAACACCAGGCGCATGGTGTCGAAGGCCCGGCACCTGGAGGTGCAGATCCTGGGGGACGAGTGCGCCCCTTCGCGGCCACGGAGGGCGAAAGGCAAAAGGCGAAAGGCGGGCCGGGCGTTCGGTGGGGGGTGTTTTTGGGATTTGCATGTTTTTGAGGTCGGTTTTGGGGGTGATTTTTTGTTTTGCATTTTTTTGGGGGGTGATTTTTGGATTTGCCTGTTTTTGAGGGGCGTTTTATTATTATTATTGGTTGCCCCTACTTGCAGTATGGCAGACCGCAGGCCATCTAGGTCTAGGTTTGGGTTTTTTCGGGCTTGAGGACCCGGAATCTGCAGGAAATCTGGACATCGAGTGGGAAGCCGGGCAACCACAGGAAACTGACGTCGGATACTCGGGGACCAATCCAAACTTCAGGACCGAAATGTGGCTGCCATTGCTGATCTGAACATGTGTTGTGTTGCTTGTTTCGGGAATCTATCTGGGGTAGACTTAGGATACACTTTAAATTTTACCAGTGACTCAAAGGGAAGCAAACAATAGAATATACATTCTATAACTGGGCCTAAGTCAAATCATGCTATCATTGGGAATCTTTTTGCCATTCTTTCCCCGGGGCGCAAACTCCACCCCCGAACCTGTCAGACATCCGGAAGGCGGAAGGCGAGGGAAGCTCGGAAGGGCAGGTCGAAGGCGAAACGGACCAGTTCTATCAAAAGACGTGGCCAAGTTGTCACACGCCCAGGTGATATCTTCAACAGCTCCAGAACTCTCTGGAATTCGGAATTGTACCTGACTTCTGCCCAACAAAAATAAGGTTATTTTGCCTCTGGCAAACAATGCATGGGCCACCCAAGGAAAGGCCCGTGCCTGGTGTTCAGCAATGGTTTAGCTGCAAGTTCGAAGGTCATCAACCATCTCCCGCAGCCTGCATGGCATCAATGCACTGACATTTGGAGCTGACACTGACTAGACTTGCTCATCTCTCGCTTTTGTACTTGTTGCGGGGCAACCCCATTGAGCCTTGCAGGTTCAAACACAAGCCTGCTGCACCTCGCCAACTTCATGTTTTTGCGGGTCTCCTCATTTTCAGAACGGTCCCGCATTTGCCAGCCTCAACTCGCTGGTTTTCCCTTCTGGGCTTTCTTCATTCTCCCCCAAGGTTCGACGAGCTATGCCTGCAGGTACGATCCCAATCCTGAAAGAGCCAGGGAACCCGTATTTGGTGAGTAGTGGTTTGGATTTGGATAGCCCGGGAAATGGGACACCGCCCCCCCAACCTGCAAATTACCAACTGGGAAGCTGCAAAAAAGGGATCCGCAGGACATGAGGTTGTATAGCAAAGCCAATTGGAGGTACCAAAGGAAATAACTGCAAAAACAACCGGCGCTTTTCTATAATCGCACATGTGCTGGTGAACTGTTATGGATGTGGCCAACCCCCCCCCCCCCCGGCAAGAAAACAAAAAGCAAAAGAAAGAAAGACAGAAGCAAACAAACACCAAAGAACTCACCCGTCTTTCGCAACCCGAGCTGTTTTGGGTTTCGCAACCCGAGCTGGTGGACGGCTTTGCTCGCAAGCTGAGAGGTACGGAAACACGCTGGCCCTGAACGGCCGGGACTGCTCCACGCAACGGCGGTTTCAGCGGGGATGCCCTGCTGCTGGTGGGGGTGAAAGAGGGGCCGGGGGGGCCTCCACCGATTCACATGGGCAACCAGCTTGGTTTCCATGTAAAACCCAGTTTGCTTCTGTTGATACTTCTAAACATGGTGGGAAGCCCTTGCTGCTTCCATTTTCAGTGCCTTCCTTTTGGTCTTCCTTTTGGTCGCTATGGCAAGCCTCGCGGTTTTCCTTTGCTTCAGAGCCTTCTAAGCTTCTAGCTCGGTGATGGCCTCTTTGGTCTCGTTGATTCAGTGGTTACTTTCGATGCGGCTTTTCACCTGGAACGTTCCAGCCCAAACCTGAATGTGATTTACTTCACCTCAAGTCTCGCTCTTTCCATCTCGGTTTCCATTTTGGCTCCCGCCCTCCCATCAGCATAGCACCTGGCAAAAAAAAACAACGTTGGGGCGTTTCGTTCGGATTTCGGATCATCGAACCGTCACTTTCCTGAGAGACTTGAACAAAAAACAGGGCACTAAAACACTAAAAAACCAAGATATTGGAATTTTTTGACACCCAAGGCATGGCATAGTTCCCTACACCTTTGGCTTACAGGATATTGGACATTGAAAAACACCGGGCGAGGGCAACCGCCGGATGCGGCGTCGAGATCTCCGTAGGAAGATCTTCGAGGAGGGCCCCCCGGTGATTGCGAAGAAGGAGGTGCCGGGCTCTCGGAGGTGATGTTTGGTTCGGAACAACAACCATCCCCCGTCTGTTTTTTTTTTTCTCCTTTTTTTTTTTTTTTGTTTTTAAAGGTTTTTAGGTGGTTTAGTGGTTTCCATATGGTGGTTCCTTAGCTTTTTGGCCTGGGGTTTAGTGGGTGGTTGGGTTTCCGAATTCAAGTCACAAGTTAGACTCACTTCTTTTTCAGGGGCTCGTTTTCGGAGGCTGGTGCGAGAGATGCAGGGAATGAGAATTGGAACGCCCCCGAGAAAACCATCCATTTCCGATTTGGTTTCCTTTCTTCGGAAATCCAACCAAAACCGGTTCATTCCATGTCTCATTCCCTGCCTATCGCACCAGCCATAGCAGGCCACCCAGCGCGTAGTTTTCCTTCTTTTTCTTTTTCCGGGCTTGGCAAGCTTGGTTACCCTCCCACCAACTAACCCAAGCCCCTTTCCAAGAGGAAAGTTGTCTTTCTGGGGTCTGTTCCATGTTAGTCGGCTTGGGAGGGTATAGAGGTACATGGATCCGGGTAGAGTTTAGTGGCAGTTGCCCAGCCGCGAAAAGTGAGAAAACTTGGGGATCTTGGAGCCCGCTTACTTACGGGGCCTCGGTCTTGGTGCTGTCTCGGCGCTGTCTCGGGTAAGGGCTCGACACCAACAGGAGATCGGTTTTGAGGGTTTTCGGGGCTCGACTCTTGGCCCGGCGCTCTCTTCAGAAACCATATGGCTGTGGCTCAAAAACATGTACCAAAATGGCTTGGTATATGGAGCCAGAGACTAAACCCTGCGTAACCCTCTATCTTTAATTTTGAACCGCGCCCATATTTTCCCAAAGACAATAATTTCTGGGAATGGGGAGAGGCTACCAATCTTAAGTGACACTTCTCTGATCCTTATGCCCATTTTTTCTTTTAACCATTTTCCCCATCGACAAATGGGTTTGGGTGTGTCTTTTTTTGAACCCCCTCCCCCTTTATAGGTAAGACAACTGGAAAGAACTCATTTGGGTCTATCTCAAAATGTGGGGGGATCTCTAGCGTTTTTGCTTTGAACCCCAAGAATGCAAACAAGCAGACCCAGGCAAGCCTTCAGGACACCACAAATTCGTGTGTGTGTGTCATTTTTTAGGGCATCCTCCAACTTTCTCGGTCTTCGCTTGAAACCTATTGGCTTCCCTTGTAACGGAAAGCTCAACCAAAAGAAGACGAACCGCGCCCGTGGGTTCCCCAAACGCCCCGCGCCCATCTCTCCAAACCGCGCGGCTCGGATCGAGGTTCCGTGAGATGGAGCGTGCCGCCATGCGCCTCACGGCGCTGGTGGGGTACCGAGGCGCCGGCGCTCGGTGCTTCGGGGTGGGCGGAAGGCAACCAGCGGGTCGGCTGGTTCAACTTGGCGTTTTTGTCCAGGTTTTCAGCGGCCAGGCGACCCGACTCAAGTCTGGGAGATGCATTGGGCAAGGTGATTGCAGGTGCTCCAACTCTGCGTGGTTCCCAGCCATTCGGTTTCCTACGTTTGGGCTTGTTTCGGTTTAGTCGTAGTTTCCATTTAACCCACAAGTTAAATTTTCTAGCAGGGGATCAGTTTGGACAGCCCAGCACCCCGCGAGTGATGTGCATTGGACGCGAGCGGTGAATATGAATCTCAAGAGCGCCCGTTTTATGTTTTCTGGACAGATTCTGACCGGTCAAAGTCAGAGTGAAGCTGGTTGGCGGCTTCGTGAGTTTGATGACAAAATCACGAGCTGCCACACTCGACTGCCTTGCTAGGCAAATCAATGTACTTCACAGGTCCGAAAGAAGCAACTCTCTTCGGAGCCTTCATCCTGCAGGGTTCCTCACTTCTTGAGTTCCTGGACTTTGCACTTTTCGGGAAGGTCATCTTAGTGGCAAACGAACAGTTCAGACTTCTTTTTTTGCGAGTCCACTGGCTCGGAGCCGGGGGCCAGCTCGTCATTTCTCCCCTTCGAACCTTAAGTGGGAGCTTTTGTTGGACACAAGAGTCACTTTGCAACTTGTCTTTTTTTTTGGGCGGGTGAGCTCGTTGGTTTCGGATATGCACCCAAACGCCCCAAACGCCTGAAGGAGTGGAGACAGAGGTGAAAGACTCGCCAATAAGTTCCTTTGCAAGATCCATTTGAAGGGCCCGAGGGTCCACAGAAACAAGGGGTCAAGCCAAGCATCTTGGCTTGAAGGGATCGGAACCCGGCAGAGCTCCTTTTGGTTTCCCTTAGCACTCCAAAAGGAACTTGGTTGGTTCCCCCCTCGCGGGTCGTCAGACCGTCAGACCGTCAGACCGTCAGACCGTCAGACCGTCAGACCCTACCCTCAATGACAAAACATGCACCAAAAATGGCAAAGGCGGGCTGGGGCTGTTTTCTAAAAGCTTGACTTTGGGGATTGAAGCCTCTTTCTTCTAAAGAACATGGCTTCAACCAGCAAGCTGTTTCGACATGTTTAAGAGGTTTGGCCCATGGTTCAACAGTGAGCTGTTTGTACACCTCAACTAAAATAGTGTCTCAGGTGGTTCTGCAGATGCCGAAGGACAGGTACCCCCCAGCCTGTGGAACCCTCGTGGAACCTCGGAATGCCCCGTGCGTCTGAACTTGAGCCTTACATGGCGCCTGCGCCAGACCACCCCAGAACCTTCCTTGCACCTTACACCTGGCCTGCGCCAGACCAGGAACCTTCTTTGAACCTGGCCTGTTTGAGAGGAACCTCCGGAACCTTGCTCAAAAACCTTACACCTCGCCTGACACCCCAACCTACGGAACCTTTCTGCAATCTTACATTGGCCCCAAAACCTCCGGAACCCTCGAACCTGACCTGGAGCTTACCCGCTTACCCGGTATGTGGGCGGAGAGCCGACTTAGCATTCAGCAGTCGGGGAAAAACCGCTGATCATGGCCATTGCTCCCCGTCCCATCACAAACGTCTTTCACATTGTTTACTGCACTTCGTGTTCGGTGTCAGGAACTCGCGCTTGTCCAGCGTGAAGACACTTGAAACAACCCGTTGGAGGACATGTGGGTGATCGGCAATATTACTGGCCCCCAAATGACCAGGGATCAGTTTCAGCCTAAAAGGACCTTTTGGTCAACCCCACGTAGGTGAGAAAGGGCGGTTGCATTGACCGCAGGCGCTGGCACCGTGGAGTACCTCTACAGTGGCTCCGACCCAGTTGGCTCAGCCAGAGTTCCATTTCGATGTGTGTGTCTCTGTGTTTGTTTGCTTGTTTGCTTGCTTGTTTTTAAATATGTACGCTTGCATGTAGGTTATGGTATGTATGTATGCATGATATGCATGATATGCATGATATATCTGTCTGTCTGTCTGTCTGTCTGTCTGTCTGTCTGTCTGTCTGTCTGTCTGTATGTATGTATGTATGTATGTATGTATGTATGTATGTATGTATGTATGTATGTATGTATGTAATGTATGTATGTATGTATGTATGTATGTATGTATGTATGTATGTATGTATGTATGTATGTATGTATGTATGTATGTATGTAATGTATGTATGTATGTATGTATGTATGTATGTATGTATGTATGTATGTATGTATGTATGTATGTATGTATGTATGTATGTATGTATGTATGTATGTATGTATGTATGTATGTATGTATGTATGTATGTATGTATGTATGTATGTATGTATGTATGTATGTATGTATGTATGTATGTATGTATGTGTATGTATGTATGTATGTATGTATGTATGTATGTATGTATGTATGTATGTATGTATGTATGTATGTATGTATGTATGTATGTATGTATGTATGTATGTATGTATGTATGTATGTATGTATGTATGTATGTATGTATGTATGTATGTATGTATGTATGTATGTATGTATGTATGTATGTAATGCATGTAATGTATGTATGTATGTATGTATGTATGTATGTATGTATGTATGTATGTATGTATGTATGTATGTATGTATGTATGTATGTATGTATGTATGTATGTATGTAATGTATGTATGTATGTATGTATGTATGTATGTATGTATGTATGTATGTATGTATGTATGTATGTATGTATGTATGTATGTATGTATGTATGTATGTATGTATGTATGTATGTATGTATGTATGTATGTATGTATGTATGTATGTATGTATGTATGTATGTATGTATGTATGTATGTATGTATGAAATGTATGTATGTATGTATGTATGTATGTATGTATGTATGTATGTATGTATGTATGTATGTATGTATGTATGTATGTATGTATGTATGTATGTATGTATGTATGTATGTATGTATGTATGTATGTATGTATGTATGTATGTATGTATGTAATGTATGTATGTATGTATGTATGTATGTATGTATGTATGTATGTATGTATGTATGTATGTATGTATGTATGTATGTATGTAATGTATGTATGTATGTATGTATGTATGTATGTATGTATGTATGTATGTATGTATGTATGTATGTATGTATGTATGTATGTATGTATGTATGTATGTATGTATGTATGTATGTATGTAATGTATGTATGTATGTATGTATGTATGTATGTATGTATGTATGTATGTATGTATGTATGTATGTATGTATGTATGTATGTATGTATGTATGTATGTATGTATGTATGTATGTATGTATGTTAATGTATGTATGTATGTATGTATGTATGTATGTATGTATGTATGTATGTATGTATGTATGTATGTATGTATGTATTGTAATGTAATGTAATGTAATGTAATGTAATGTAATGTAATGTAATGTAATGTATGTATGTATGTATGTATGTATGTATGTATGTATGTATGTATGTATGTATGTATGTATGTATGTATGTAATGTATGTATGTATGTATGTATGTATGTATGTATGTATGTATGTATGTAATGTAAATTAATGTAATGTAATGTAATGTAATGTAATGTAATGTAATGTAATGTAATGTAATGTATGTATTAATGTAATGAATGTAATGTATGTATGTATGTATGTAATGTAATGTAATGTAATGTAATGTAATGTAATGTAATGTAATGTAATGTAATGTAATGTAATGTAATGTAATGTAATGTAATGTAATGTAATGTAATGTAATGTAATGTAATGTAATGTAATGTAATGTAAATGTAATGTAAATGTAATGTAAATGTAATGTAATGTAATGTAATGTAATGTAATGTAATGTAATGTAATGTAATGTAATGTAATGTAATGTAATGTAAATGAAATGTAATGTAATGTAATGTAATGTAATGTAATGTAATGTAATGTAATGTAATGTAATGTAATGTAATGTAATGTAATGTAATGTAATGTAATGTAATGTAAAGTAATGTAATGTAATGTAATGTAATGTAATGAAATGTAATGTAATGTAATGTAATGTAATGTAATGTAATGTAATGTAATGTAATGTAATGTAATGTAATGTAATGTAATGTATGTATGTATGTATGTATGTATGTA
>CAUJNA010002602.1:0-80000 GCA_963377175.1 Effrenium voratum
AAAGGGCAAAGGAAAAGGAAAGGCAGGCAAGAAAGGAAAGGCGCAGCAAGAGCCCGAGGAGCTGGAAGAAGAAGAGCTAGCAAAAGGCAAAGGAACAGGAAAGGCAGGCAAGAAAGGAAAGGCGCAGCAAGAGCCCGAGGAGCTGGAAGAAGAAGAGCCAGCAAAGGGCAAAGGAAAAGGAAAGGCAGGCAAGAAAGGAAAGGCGCAGCAAGAGCCCGAGGAGCCGGAGGAGCGCGCAGAAGAAGGAGGCAAGAGCAAACCAAGCAAGGGCAAGGGAAAGAAAGGGCAGAAAGGCGATCGCAAAGGAAAACAAAAGGAGGCTGACGAAGAGACCGAGGAGGAGGAAGGCGAACAGGAGGAAGAGGGCGCAACAGGGCAGACCCCAGCTGGCCAAGGCAAAGGGGGGAGAGAACAGGAAGGCGAAGGAAAGCAGAAACAACAGCAGACAGGGAAGAAATCAACAACAAAGCAAGATGGGGACGACGACATGCCCCTGACAGCCAAACACGCAGACCAGAGCAGCAACGCGCCACTGACAGGAAAAGTGCAGCAAGAGTCGCGAGGGAAAAAGCAGCGCCAGGCGGAGGAGCAGGGGCGGGAGGAGGAGGAGTGGGAGGAGGAAGAGGAATTGGAGAAGGAGGAATGGGACGAGGAACTGGCGCTTGCAGACGACGAGATGTTTGCGTACTTCGAAGAAGAGGACGAAAAGGAGGCTGAGCTCAAGAAAAGCAGCAACAGGCCGCAGCAAGGGTCGACCAACAAGCAGGCAGGGCAGGACCAGACCACGAAAGCAGCAAAGGCAACAAAAAGGGCAAGAGAGGACAAGGAAGCTGAACAGGACCTAAACGGGCCGTGCGCGCGTGCGTGTTTGCGTATAGCTAGCCTGGAACTCCACACAGGAGGTCGCAGATCCGCCTGCTCTTCGACGCTCGCTAACCATCCGGTCAACCAAGGACAACAGATTGGCCAACTGGGAAAATGTGGCACTCTATCACTTTCACTGTTTTTCAAAGTTTGGCCGGGGGGGGGGTTCAACACAAACGTCAGTTTTTGGGAAGGGGCTAAACCTCCTCTTTCAATTTTAAGGGGTCCGTTGTTGACAAAAGGGCATAGCGAGGGGGCCTCCCAAACAACCAGGTTTGTGGTACCCCAGCTGTTGCGACATTGTTTTCAAAGACGGGGCTTTGTCCGACTCAAGTTTTGGCAAAATGGAAGGGAATCTGAGTTGGGGATTTGGTACATAGTCACTTCTTGAGGAGTTGATTTGAGCTGGGCCCGGCTTGTTATTTGAGCTTTTCCTAGCTTTGGGGTCTCAGCCCAGATAGGCTCCGGCCAACAAGGGTTCCACCAGGGTTTTGCCAGAGTTCCACCAGGGGATCCTTCTGCAAGGGCTGCAGAGAACTAAAAAGAGCACCGCGTGCTGTTAGGGATCACCTGAGTATTTCTTATGACAGGGTGAGACATTGACTGAAGACAACGCAGTTTGCCCGTGTAGGTTTGTAAGGATCCTACATCAAAACTATGATCCCGTCCGGGCGCACTTCCCTGCCTTGGCAGGAAGGGCCGGAGACGACTGTGAAAGGGCTTTGCGTTCGTAGTGATGACGGCAGACTGCTCAGAGCCAGCTGCCTAAGACCACAAAATTGTTTTCCCCATCTGATTTCTGCTTGTTTGGCACCCTGAGGTTCGAGAATTGACAGAAGAACAGAAGAAAAAAGTGATGGCGATGAGCTCGCCCGCGCAGATGGATGTGCAGGCTGCAAGGCTTAACTCACTTGTCCCTCTGGCACCCACTTCAGGAGAGGCGCTCTTGGTACGCCGCCATGGATAGGCGGTTCCAGAAGCCGGAAGGCGACGCGTGCCTCAAATTCACAAACGAGGCTCTTTGCTCGTCAGGGCTGCCGGCGGGCTTGCTGGCCAAATTCAACGCTGCGTGCGGGAGTTCAAAGAAGCCCGGCCCTGCCCTGCAAGCCATTGAATGATTCGGTTTTGCCCGCCCAGGTTCCAACTCTTGAAGGAGTTTATCTGTGATGAGTCGATGCCCGGCACCCGGGGTTCCATCAGAAACTTGTTTTTCACGCGCTTGTTTTTCACGCGCTGATCCAAACCTAGCCTTCCCTTTTTGCCCTTACATCACGCCCAGGAAGAACGTTGAAGTAGAAGCCGTATACGTGGAGCAACCAGCCAGCAGCGATTTTTCCTTGAAAATTGCAAATGCGCTATAAACATATTTCTGGCTCAGGGAATCCACGAATTCGTCCAGCCAGTTGTACGAAGACATTCCGCTTTACGACATCCGCGAGCGCTACCAGAGTGAGGAGGGCAAAAGGTACGTTGAAAATTTGCTGAAAAGCAGGGGCCCCAACGTTGCATGGGCGCATTGCCACCGTAGCCACACCTCTCAGGTCAGAAAGGGAAGCCGCACCCGCAGTTCAAAAAGGATCCTGAATGCCGATTATACAAGGTGTTCAGAAAGAATGCCTTCTTGAGCTCCTCGGCCCATAGCGAAAATCCAATTCCAACACCTCCAACACCTGACCCTGCATTGGACTCAGGCGCCGACACCACTTCTGCGAAAAGCTCAATTCGAGCGGGCGGCGTGATCAACGACCCAAGTCAGAAGCAAGCTGTGGGAGAAATGTTGTCTCTCATGGGTTCTCGCAAGAGGGGTCTGAACGATTCGGAGGAACCCGAAAACAAGAAAAAAGAAAAGAAGGAACACTGCGAAAAGAAGCAAGCCAATCCCGGAGAACAATGCCAAGCAGACATTGCTGCAGCCTTAAGCCGGTCAACTTCTTTTTGATACTCTCGCCTGTTTGGGAAACTGAGGCCAAAACTCAGGCCAAGGCCGTGCAGGCCGACATCAAAGCGCCTGAGCCTTAACAACGCAAACCCTACGATTGACCCCCCTCAAATTTCAATAGCGATTCAAGGACAAACAGGCGCAAGCCACGCGTGCTGTTGGAGTTGAAATCTGAACTTATGCGTTTTGCGGTCGGGACGTTAACAATTCAGGATCCGCGCCCTGGCCCAGAAAACGGTGAGCGCGGTGTCAAGCCTGCACACAGTGCCGCAGCAAGAGGCCAACGTAGTCGCTTCAGTTCTTGGACCTGAAACTTGGCTGCGGCCAGGCTACGATCGAGAATCTCAAAGAATGGAACTGCTGGCTAAAGGAACTGGCTGACTGGCATCTAGGCTGAATGTGGCTCCGACCAATCTCATGCATACGCATGTCCTAGTTCCGAAAACAAACCAGGTCACAGTTTAAGAATTTATCAACAAGCCCAGCTGGTTCGACCTCGTGAAAATCATTTGGGTTGTGTTTTGCCAAAAAAGGGTTTGATCGCCCCAGGTTGGAAAACATGCTGCTGGATGGGCAGAGCCCAGTCGATGTCTTGAAGGAAAAGGAGGCTTGCCGAGCGCAACTGGAGGCACCTCGAGCGGCTAGTGTCGGTTCGTCCTTGTGGTCCTGCGGCCTTTTCCAATTAAGCATTTGCTTAAAATACGCCTGACCATCCATCCAATGATTCGGGCCCAAACACTCAAGTGCCTAAAGCCCTCGCCCGCTATGTTTGCTATCATCGATGTGACGCACGCAAGGTTTTGGCGCAACAACGCCCCCAACGCCACTTGAACAATGCCCGTTCAAGATTCACCCTGACACGTGAGCAAACGCTTGCCCTGCCGTCGCTTGCTGCTTCCTTTGAACGATTTCCCTTGGGTGTAGGCAAGCATTGTGTGCTGAAACGCTGCTGGAAACAATTTATATCCACGCCGACGTCCGGTGGCTTGTTCCGATAACCAAAATCGGCAGTTTGGGGGATTTGTCTTTCTTGCAGGGTTTCATGGTTTTCTCAGAACCTATTGAAAAGAAGAGAGACCGCTTGTCAAAACCTGCAACAGTTTGACTGCGCCCTCCAACTGTTTGCTCCCGCCCTTTGCCTGTCCAGGAGGCCGAAGATGTCTTGGAAAGCGCCACCGCGGCCCACAGAACATACGCCGCCCGCAGCGCGCTTAGATGCAATGGCCGGTTTTGGGCTGTTCTCTCCGCCGCAACTTTCCCGAAAAAAAGGCTTGAAAAAGAAGCAGAAAGCTCAAGAGAAGGACCATTCTTTGGAACATTCTCTTGCTTTGCGGCGTGCGTGCAGGAAGAAGCGAGCACTCCGGGGTCAAAAGCTGAGAGTGCCTGAAGTGTTTTACTTTCGCTGTGCTATGAGCACGGCTGGGGCAAATCACAGCCAAGGGCTGCCCAAACCCTGTATATGTTTGGGCTGAGTCAAAAAGCTTTTAGCTTTTGGGGCGCACTCGCCATCTTGCCTAGGGGCTGAAGTATCTTCTAAAACAAACTTCCGGTGTCCAAAATAACAGTGAAACCTTAGGCGGATTGATTGCACGCACTTCTGTTTCGGCTCTTGGGAGGGTTGTGGCGCAACGTGTGGCTGTGACACGGGGTATCAAAAGTGTATAGGGGTCCGTCGAAAGATGGGACAAACTCCGAAATTCCTGGATTGATGAATCAGACAAAAGCGTGCGGCCGGGTTGCGATCTCGAAGTTCACGGTTCGCTCACAGATGGATGGACTGCCCGCGCTGCCAGGCCAGCAAGCGCCCACGTATCTCCTCGGATGGCGTGAAGAACATCACCCACGATTTCTTTGCCATGCTGGCCAACGGGGAGGCCAGGCCTGACATGCAGGCGTCGATTTGTTCTGCGACTCGCTTGAAGGCATCTATGAAAAGGCTGAGGAAGTTCCTTCAGAATATTTTGGCTATTCCTCATTTTCTAGTCCCGACATTTGGCAGCACACACACTATAGATACCGTGTTTGGCAAAGTGCTCCGCTTCAAGGCCAAGTGTGCTCAATCTGGCGGATAGCTTCGAAGCCAGTGGTGGCTGGAATTTGGAAGACCGATTCGCGGCCTGGGCCTTGAAACAAAAGTGGCGGCAGGTGCTGCCAGCCCAAGGCTTCCCCCTCACAGTGCCCCACGCTCACCCGAATCCTGGGCGAGAAACCTACATCAATCTGGAAGTAATGCTGCCCCACGACATTCTGCACCAACTCTGGCAGACCGACATGATGCATTTAGTGTGTGGGACCCCGCAGGACCGCTCAACCAAAAAAGCCTTCCAAGCCTTTCCCTACAACTCTGCCCAGGATCTGCGCAGCTTCTGGCACCTCAACGCCGAGCTGGCGACGGATGTCTGCGCAACATGGCTGGACGTTGCCTGCCTAGAAACGGTCTTGCTTCACGATTTTGTTTCGAGCTCCTCTCACCCAAGGTTCCATCCACAGAGCACATTGTGCCGTTTCGGCTATATGGGGATGGCGCTGAAAGTTCAGGCGCCCGAGTGTTTTCGGATCCCATGTTTGTATGCATATACTTTGTATTTTGGGCGCTGCTGCGCCAGGGCTCAACAACTTCGAGCTTTTGAGCCTTCTTCCGGCTGCCGTGGCGCGAAGCTCCACAATGGACAGTCGACTGCTGCGGCTTGGCCTTGCTTTCGAATTCAGGCATGCGATTTGGCTGGCGTCATTGCCATGAAAGATCCCGGGCACATAGCAGATCCAAACAGATTGGCGCAAACACCCGCCCACACCCGCCCACCCACCCATACCCACCCACCCACCCACCCACCCACCCACCCCGCCACACACACAAACACACACGCACGCACGCGCACACGCACACCTTCGCCCGCCCGCCCGCACGCCCACCCACCTACCCACACACCCACCCACCCACCCACCCACCCACCCACCCACCCACTCACCCACCCCCACCCTCCCACCACCCACCCACCCCGCCCGCCACACACACACACACAAACACACACGCACGCACGCGCACACGCACACTTTCGCCCGCCCGCCCGCACGCCCGCGCGCACGCCCACGCCACTGCCCACGCCCACGCCCACGCACCTACGCGCCCACGCGCCCACATGCCCGCGCGCCCACGCGAACACACGCCCGCATGCCCACACGCCCCCATGCCCCCCACGCCCCAACGCCCCACGCCCCCACGCGCACGCGTGCACGCACGCCCGCACGCCCGCACGCGCGCGCGCAGGCACGCACGCGCGCGCACACACGCGCACGAGCGCACGCAGGCGGACACACACACACACACACACACACAGCGTGGGAGAGCTCGCTGCAGTGTACGCACGTGCACAGTTGATCAGGCGCGTCTGCCCCCTGCGCGCTCATGGTCACCAGTGCAAAAATATGACTCTGGCCACACATGCATCATGTGCCCCTGTCTCGCTGCCTTGTTCCTATAGGCTCTGCGTCTGGTCTTCCTGGCATGTGCCACAGGCCGTTTTGGAGTTGCAGTCTGTAGCTGCGTGATGAGCTTGCAGGACACCCGGCACCACATACTGGACATTCTGGTGTGGAGCTTTGGGGTCATGAGCTGCGGGCTCAGCCTTTTGTTCCGGTGACAGCCGTGTTGCCCTGTCTTCGCAGGCACGGGCGTCCATCCTTCGCACGACCCCTGGGGCACGGCCTTCTCAAAGGAGTATATGCCGCAAAGACACCGGAAAGCAGGCGTGCCCATTGCTGGCCCGTGGCGAGGCTGTTGGGCAGGCTTCCAAGCCGACCAAGAGTATTTGAAGAAAGTCTTCGCGCTAAAACGTTCCTTGTCTGTGCCCGTAAACGCATGAGCAATTGATCCTGCCTCTATTCCAAGGCTCCTGGCAACACGTGCAGTGCTGCATCTACTGTGACGCCCGCAAGTCCGGGGAGCCACGCGAGCTGTACTACACATGCTTTGGAAGATCTGCCCAGCATCGCCAGACGCTGCTAGGCTGCATTTTTGGATTAAAATTCCAGCCCACACACACGTGCGCAAGGCTCACTACCACGGAAGCCTTCAAGCTTCTTCATGGCAAATCCCCTCTCACGAGATTGCCAGAGTTCAGCGTGTGGCGAGCCCTGGCACGCATGTGCGCACGCACGTGCGCGCCCAATTTTTGCCCGCGTGTACGAATCTAAGGCATCATGCCTGATCTCATGCATATCTGTGATGTGGCGATAGCAGTAGATGCGCTGTGCAGTGCGCTCGTGCTTTGGAGCGCGCCTTCACGCGGCCGGGAAAGCAAGCTTCGCGATCTGCAGCTCAACTACGAGCAGTGGTGTTGCCAGACCGGCGCCCTAGCAAGTTTTACTTCGACGCGCGCGTGAGATCTGGCACGCATTCTCGGTACCAGGCGTTGCCCACAGCGTCCGAGCAGCTTCGAAGCTCTTCACGAGCAAGATTTTGGTGCCCAAGGCAGGAGACTACCCCACTGTGAGCCAAAAAATCTTGAAGGCGGCCGCAGCACGCCTGATGGTATATTGGGCAGCCGAACAAGCTGCTCAGCGAGCTGCAGAGCTCAACACGCGCGAAGCTTGGCGTCATGGCCGCAAGCTTTTGATTGTTTGCGTTCGAAGAGAAAAATCAACTGCCAGCGCGCGTCTGCGTGCATGGCTGCAGGTGGGTGGCTGGTGTGTTCAACGGATTGACAGGCATGTACACGCTGTTCGCAGAGCACCCGCCCACTGTTGGCATTTATTTTGCAGGCCCTTGCCCTTGGTCGCACGCTTGTCCATATGTGAGGAGAGATATGGGCACCAATACTCGCGACCCCTTCCAACCGCAGATTGCCTTGGAGAAGTACTACCACATGTACCGCAGTTGCTGGGACAGCGGCTTGGCAACAGCGCTGCCCTGAGTCGCAGCTGAAACATCGCATGTCACAGGCCTCTTCCAGGCTAGCCTGGAGCGCGAGGAGACATTGTGGGCGATTCGCCCTAAGCAGCATCAGCTCGAACATTTGCCGGCCCCTCAGTCAATGTCAACTGAACACACGTGCTGCGCATACATGCTGCGCGTGAAATCGCGCGCTCAGGCTGTATGATTTTGTGCCTTTTTATGGCAACGCTCGCCACTATGCGAATATGCTGAACGAAGACTTCATAGGGCGCTTGAAGCCCCCTGACAGCATCGATTTTCCAAGCGTGCTGCGCGCTCCGAGCCTTGCAAGGAAGATCCTGATCCACGGGCACCCGACCACGATCTCTCGGCGGGCGCTGGCGCATTATTGCGTCAGCGTCACTCTGCGGTGGGAGGGGGACAATGCCTTGCGCCAGTAAAAGTGCTGCGTCGGGGAAGCGAGGTTTCCATTAACCTGGCCAGCCCCTGCTAAGGAAAATACAACGAATTCCCAAAGCCATTTGCCCGCTTCATTAAGTCTTGTCAAATGTATGTTCTTTCTTTTTTGGCAGGCATCCGCGCAAAACGGGATATGAACAGAACACGGGAATCCATGGATCCATGTCAAGCACTTTTCGGTCGAGATATACATATATATATATATATACTCCATATCCAATTCGATCCCACCATTTTGAATCATTCTCCCCGCCCGCCCCTCGGTTTTTCGTTTTGTTTGTTCCAACATTTGGCTCAAGGATACGCTTGCCTTGCTTGCGTGCGCCCATAGCTTTGCTTCATATGTACAACTATACGCCGGAGTCGTCTGTTTCAGGTAAGAACCTGATGTTTGATGGCCCAGTTCCTGGAAAATTGGTCGGTGTTGGCGCACGTGGAGCGAAGTGCAGCGAGATTGCTTGTCGATGGCGAGCGCAACGAATGCTCCGCTCAAGGAATATGGGCGTTGCCGCGAGACATCCTGCGCGCGCAATCGCAACACTTCGATCGGATGCTTTGGCTGGCGTTTTTTCTGGAACCATGGGGGGCCACTCTACAAATGTTTCACGGCCGCCGCCGCAAGACCACACTTTTAGCGCATCTTTCGCAACCCCAACAGTTTTCTACTTGACCCGCCCGCGTGCAAAACCGATACATTAGCGCCTCGAGCCCTAAACTATGTAGTTTAATGTCTTTTAGCCTCTCTTGGGAGGTAGCGGCCCCGGTCTGTCGAGAGGAAGCTGTCGGCGATTCTGATCTTGTAGACGGCCAGCCTGGCGTCGCTCTGCAGGTGCAGGGACTCTCCCAGGTCTACCTCGAAGTCGCTGTCCGAGCCGGCTACCCTCTTGCGGCTGTCCACGTAGATCGTCGTCATTCTTTTCTTTAGGAAGCCACCCGTTCTGCGAACGACGGGCGGCTGGACTGCTGCGACGGAGGTGCAGCAGGAGATATTCTCGCACCTCGCATTGATGAGCGTAGAGCTAGCGAACAGCTTCTGGCCCAGGAAGCTGAGCGCCGCTCCCATCGGCTTCTTTTTCCAGAGCGAAGCGCTCTTCGAAGCGCAAGTAGAACATCTCATTCTTTGGCTTGAGGTAGTAGACGAAGAGGAAGCTGTAGGGCTCTCGGGTCGCCTGCTCGTAGATCCTGTGCAGCTTGTCCTTCGGCAGCAGGGCGCTGAGCTCTTCGATGACGGCCTCCAGCTCGTGCTGGTTGCGCAGCCTCCAGCAGCAGAGGAATTGCTGATTGACCCGCACGGCTGCGCTGATTAGTCTCAGCTTCTGTGAGCTCACCCAGGTGCTGATTTGGAGGTGCCGACCCCTGATAAAGAGCGTGTCCAGGGCGCCGTGGGCCTTGTGCAGCTGTGGGCTATCTGCGAAGTCGTCGCAGATTATCAGCACCTGATACAGCTTCTTCATCTCCAACTTCTTGGATGTCTCGGTGATCTTGCGCTGCCTCTGGATGATGTCCCGCAGCGCTGCCTCGTCCCACTCGTCGTAGTAGGCCCTCTCCCGTTCGGTATTCACCCCCAGGTCCTCCTCTATGTACTTCTTGACGGGGATCCAGCCGTCGTCGATATTGATGGACGGACTGAAGATATAGATTTTCTCGAAGACTCCGCGGTATTGCTCCAGAATCATGCTGATCAGCGCCACGGTTTTGCCGGACTTGCTGGGGCCGAGGAAGATGCCCGTACATGGTACCAGGGGCACCACGGGGTCCGAGGGCTGTTTGCTGCTGTACTCGGCCGTAGGAAACAGCTTGATCTTCCCCATGACTTTGTTCCTTTGCCTTACTTGCCAAATTCGACGCGGGGAAGCCGCGGCTCCGGAGGCGCAGGACCGCGAGCAGGGTGGTGCGCAGGTCGGCCATGGGGGTGTTTCGCTGGCCTGGGCCAGGGAATTTGAAGTGTACGATATGGTCGTACACTTCACGTGCGCCTGTGAGACCGGGATGAATCTAAAGGCTGGCATGCAACTGAAGTACATGGGAAGTAAATCCTGGTTAGCTCCACACGTGCACCGGCTGCTGGGGGACGTCGCCGTGCTTCACTCTCCCTTCTTCGGCTCTGGAAAGCTGGAGTACTACCTCGCAACCCGGCGTCCGGCCCTGGAGGTGCGTGGTGTCGACGCCTTCGAGCCCGTCGCAAACCTGCACCGCTGCTACTTAAGGCAAGACCCGGTCTTCCTGCGCTCCTTGCTGCGCCTGGCGGGGCGCAAGATAGACAGGCGCTTCTACTTCAGTCGCCTCCTGCCGGGCACTCAGAGAGGCCGCGCCGGGCGCCGGGCCGCCTGCTCGTACGTCCTGCTGCGCAACAGCTTCTCGGGAAAGTGGGGCTCCTTCACACAGCAGCGCCCGCTGGGGCTGAGCAGCGTGCGGCGTATGCAGCGCCCTCCCACAAACGTGACCGTGCGGCACCAGGACGCACTGGCCTATCTACGCGCTCTGCCCAGCCAAGCGCCGCGGCATTGTATCTACGCCGATCCTCCCTACATCTTCCCAGGCCGCAGCATGAACTACTATGGCACGAGAAGGCGGGGGCATGACCTGGCCTTCCACTCAGAGCTCCGAGACGCGCTCTTCGCAAGCGGCCTGCCCTTCCTCCTGAGCATAAACGACGTGCCTGAAGCTTGGGAGCTCTACAGCAGGGCCGGCTCCATCGCAAGGCTGTGCTCGGGCAAGAACGGCTCCAAGCCAGAGCTGCTGGTAGCGCATCAGGGCAATCCTGTGTGTGCCGCAGGAATGGCTGGGGCAATCCTGTTGCCCGATTGAATGAAGCAATCCTGTGTGTGCCGCAGGATTGACTGGGGCAATCCTGTGGCCAACACAGGATTGCCAGGGCCGCACCAGGCCCCAATCCGACTTCGCTTTTCCAAACCTTTTGCGCACTTTTCGGCCCCAAAAGCGCCGTTTGGGGCTGGTAACGAGAGCCCAAGGTCCAATGCAGGGTTTCTGCAGGCAATCCCTGCATCCCCGGCATTGAACCTTTTGCGCACTTTTCGGCCCCAAAGAGAGAGCGGTGACGAAGCGGTGACATCGCTGATGACCGTGTTTTTGGGCCAAAAAGCGCCGTTTTGGATAGGTAGCGAGAGCCCATAGTGAGATGGTTTAAGCGTTGCGCTGCTCTCCGTAGCGACGTTTCGGAGGCTCGATTCCTCCCGGGGCCTCGGCGGGCTGACGTGTTAGAGACCGGTGACTTCGGCGGTGACGAGCTCGGCGGGCTGACGCGTTACGTGGAAAAGCCTCGGCGGGCTGACGTGTTACTCGGAAGCACCTCGGCGGGCTGCCGCGTCAGACGCTGGCTGGCTCTGGGCCGTGCCTCGGCGGGCTGACGTGTTAGAGACCGGTGACATCGGCGGTGACAAGCTCGGCGGGCTGGAATTCGCAGGTTTTTCGGGGCAGAATACGGATTTCGGAGCACTGCAAACACCTGGAACCGGTTTTCGCAGGAAAACGAGCGAATTTGGAGGCCCGGGCTGCACTTTTGACGCAGGACACGAAAAAACGCACTTTTCGGAGTTCGCCGTTTTCAGCGCTTTTTGCACCCAAAACGGAGTGGTGACATTGAACGGTGACATCGGAAAAACGTTCAGCGGGTTGAAGAATTTGGCTGTTTTGCAGGGTTTTGGGACCAAAATCCGAAAATTAATTGGATACTATAAGCCTTCTTTCCTTACTACTCGCTCCCTAGCTCGCTCGCGCTCTCTGTCGATGATATCGTTGAGGCCGCCCACCCGCCGGCGGAGATCTGTTCTCGCGCTCCCGCTCCAAGCCGCGCTGAATTTCATCGAGGAGCTTCTCATCGAGGCCCGCGATGCGAGCGCGCTGGTGCGAGCGCTCTGCCTCGAGCAGCGCGTCCTCGCGAGGCCGCTTGCGTAGCATGTCGCAGGGAGGCCGCTGGGCCATCAGAGCAGCCGCAAGGCAGGGAGCGTCCTCGTCCGCCCACGCGGCGGGCTTCTCCAGAAGCCATGCCTGCACGCACCGGAAGGCCGCTGAGGAAGTCATCTTGAGCAGCTGTGGCGGATCGAAATAAGCATTATCGAGAACGAGAAAGTGTGAAGGCGAGAAAACGAGAGCTCGGGATCTTTCTTTTTTCCGGTTCCGACAGTCTACGCCCAGCAGCGGCTCAGCCGCAGCGGCAGCGTTGGAGCGGGCCCCAGAGGCGGGGGCCCCACGAGGAACTCCATCCGCAGCTGCTCCAGGTTGCGCCAGTGCCCCAGCGGCCGCGAGTTGTGAGCGTCGAGGCCGTAGACCTCGTTGAAGGGCGAGAGCGACTTCTTCTCGACGGTCTCCACGGCGATCTCGTGCGCGCGGCTGCGCAGCTGCGCGAAGGCCGCCCTGCGCTGCCTTCCTCCAGCACCTCCCGGTACTCGAGATGCCGGACGTTGGTCACCGCCTTCTTCGGCACGCCCTTGATCTTGCGCTTCTCCTTGCGCGCGCCGTCGGGCTGGACCGTGAGGATGCTGTACATCTTGGAGCGCAGGCCCACGTACTCCAGGATCCTGGCGGGGAAGGTCTCGTCGCCGAGCTTGCCCAGCTGGCCCATCACCTCGATGGCCTTGGCGCGCGCCGCTGCAGAGAGCGCGCTCAGGTCCCTCTCGGGGTCCTTGGACTTGCCGGCCACGTCGAAGAGGGCGGCGCCGTTCAGGTTCGCCTCGGCCATGGCGTGGAGCGGGTCCTGCAGCTCGAAGATCTGCACCATCACGGAGTCGGTGTCCGTGAAGAGCAGCCTCATCTTCGGGAAGAGCCTCCTCATGTGGAGGTAGTAGGCCTTCTCCATCATGAGCTTGGAGAGCTGCAGCGTGCGGGCGCCGACTTGGGTGGGCACGCTCATGCAGGCCTTGCTGCGGTCCGTCTTGAGCGTCTCCACGAAGGCCAGGAACCCCTCCGAGTCGTTGATCTGGAGCTCGAAGTTCGTCACGGAGCTCTTGCCCACGGCCCGCTCGAACTTGGCCGGGTCCACGTAGGCGTTCGTGTTCCTGAACTTGTCGGGGTTCATGCAGCAGCGGCCGAAGATGGCGTTCTGGGTGAGCTTCACCACCTTCTCGGCGACCACGCTCCCCGCCGTCTTGAGCTGCCTCCGCTCGCTGTGCTTGAGCTCCATGAAGCCCGCCATGAAGGGGCTGCAGGCGAAGCGGTAGGCCCTGTGCAGCCTCCAGACCCTGGCGCCCAGCACGTCCCGCAGGAACTTGAGCCGCTTGCCGCCCACGCCCTCCTCCACGTGCATGCCGAGGAAGGGCACGAGCTTTTCGCAGGGCGACGGGGAGAGGCCGAGGCGCTCCGCCATGTCCGCGGCGCGCGGCCCGTACAGGCCCTTCCCGACCTTCATGCGCGCGGGGGGAGCCCAGTCCAAGTGGTCATGCAGCTCCGGGGGGAAGTCGTAGTCCACGAGGAGCAGGTAGCTCACCTCCTCGGCGTCGGACTCCCAGTTCAGGCTCGAGAGGCACGTCTCGTGCAGCCAGCTCAGCCTCGCTGCGTTGTCTTCGGGCAGGGCGACCGCCACGCAGGGGCCGTTGGGCATGGGCAGCGTCATTGCGGCCGGGTACATGGCGTTGAAGTCCAAGTACGAGATCCAGCTGACGGGCTCCTCGGGGTTGTAGTCCTCCTCGCCCAGCTCGGGGTTGTTGGCTTGAGCGAAGGGCTGGAAGATGCAGCTCAGCCCGCCCATGACGGAGGCCCGCACGTCCCTGTAGGCCTGCTCGTCGGTGATGAGGTGAATGGGCGTCTCGCGGGCCGAGTGCCGCAGCATGGCGTCCCAGGCGGCCCCGGGCAGCGTGACGTAGTGGATGGGGTCGAGCCCTGACTGCGCCCGGAAGGAGTCCCGGTAGCTCTCCATCACGTCCGCCAGGGCCAGGACGTCGGTGTGGAGGTAGCACGGAAGGTCTCCCACCCCATGACGTTGGCTGTGTTGACGGCCAGCCGGTGGTCCTCTGCGCTCACCGCCTTCCCCGCCAGCACGCTGTCGTAGCAGCGCTGCTCCCACACCGCGGGCAGCCCCCACGCCTCGGCGCCGCAGAAGCGCGCGAAGGGCATGGGCAGCTTGCGCAGGATGCAGTCCCACGCCTGCTCCAGGTCGCAGTGCGTCCGCCGCTGTTTGAGAGGCCGTCTTTGGGGCGGAGAGTCGGTCGGCGTGCGCAGCTGCAGCTCGGGGTGAAGCGAGGCCATCAGCGGGAAGAGCTCCGGCAGCTGCTTGTGGGTGCAGGCCCTGAGGTCGTCGATCATGCTGGCCAGGCTCGTGGGGAAGACGTTCATGCTGTCCACGAACCTCAGCGGGCCCCAGCTCATCTGCAGGCACTTCTCGCCCGACTTGCAGAGGACTCGGAGGCAGAGGTGGCTGTAGTCGCCCTGCTTGATCGCGGCCTGCAGGGCGCACCAGCCGCTGAGGGGCTTTGGCGCGGCCTTGGCCTTGGCCTTGGGCTTTGGCGCAGCCTTGGCCATGGGCATGGGCCTCTCGGGCTCGCTTCCTTCTGCCTCGCTCTCGGTGCCCTCGTTGTCGCTGTCCTCGCCGAGCTCTTCGCGCGGCGCCCTGCTGACAGGAGAGCCCATCGTGGCGATGTAGCGCAGCAGGAAGTGGAAGTCGTAGCCGCCCCCGTTGTGAAAGACCACTGGGATGGTCTTGGGCGTCTGGGCCGCGATGTTGCAGGAGTGGCACAGCGCCCCGAGATACTGCCCGGTGCCGTGGCAGTGGTGGAGCTTCTTCTCGGCAGTCTCGAAGGACGCGAGGCACTCCCTGCAGTGAGTGGCGGCCCTGTGCTCCAGCTCCTCCCGCCGGGTCATGCTGACGGGCCGAGTTCGGCGTCTCCAGGTGAGGTAGTGGTCGGCCAGCTTGAGAAGGTCGTTCAGCATGGCGCGGACGGCGTGGTACTTGTCGCTGTCCCGCTCGTGGTGCGTGAGCCTCAGCCTCAGCTCCTCGGGTGGCACGTAGCCGCAGCGCCCGACAGCGACGTAGCAGGAAGAAGCCGCGACGGTCTGGCGCGCCGGCTGCTGCTGCGCTATGTGGACCGTCGGGGCGGGCGTGCTGTAGACCTCGAGGTCCGCGTAGCACGTCAGGGGCGCGAGCTCTGCGGAGGCCTTGCCCCTGTAGCGCAGCAGGCTCTTCTCGGGCCCGGGCAGCGGCACTTTCCGAGTGCGCTCAGCTATCTCTCAATAGCACTGGGTGGCGCGGTGGCGCTGCCACGAGGCCTTCTTGAAGCGGCCCATGCACCTCGGGCACTTGTACTCCCTGCAGCCGCCGGTGTTGGCGGGCGTGGCTCCCAGGGTCAGCCCCTGCCTGCTGGCCAGCGCCTGGAAGTTGTGGATCAGGCTGTAGTGGCCGCTGTGCAGCAGAAGCAGCACGGACGACGCCCGTGCCGCTCGGGGCGCGCTGCTGGAGGACGTGGTAGTACTCCAGCCCGTCCGTCCACAGGGTCTGCTGCCACACGAAGACGAAGACCTCCACCCGCCCGGCGTTGCGGAGCTCGAAGGCCTCGATGTCGTCGAAGTTCACGGGGCGGTCCGTCGGCAGGCCAGAGAAGTCCACCCCCGCGTCGGCCAGAGCGGGCTGCCAGCCCGCGGGGCGGGTCCGCGGCGGGTCATCTCGGGGTAGAAGAAGGAGCCCGAGCAGCTCACGGCCTTTGCCGCTCCCGCCAGGTGAGCCCTTCGACCCCGAGGCAGTGGGCGAGGACGCACCACATGAAGCAGCGGTGGTCCTCGTTCCGAGGGTTCCAGATGGCCTTCTTCTTGGCCAGGGTCTCGGGCAGCTCCTTCCAGCAGCCTCCCGCCTCGTTGGGCGGCGGGGGCGCGGGCATGTCGGCCAGCTGCTGCGAGGGCGCGGTCAGCAAATACGCCGCCGTGATGCCCACGACGGTCCAGTCGGACTCGGGGAAGCGGGAGCGCTCGAGCGCCACCTCGAACTTCGTCCTGATGGCCGCCATCATGGTTCCGGCGCGGGCCGACGGAGACGCGGGCCTCACGATCCACGGCGCCAGCCTGAGGAAGTAGAGCGTGAGCTCCACCCTGTCCTCGTCCTCATCGTTCGCAGCCGGGCGCGTCAGCAGGATCTGGAAGCTGACCTTGGCGAGGAAGGGCAGCCGAATTGCCAGCAGGTCTTGGAGCCGGTCCACCAGCAGCCGCATGGCGTCGATGGTGAAGACCTGCTGCCCAGGAAGAGGGCGCAGCCGCAGCTCGCGGGTCCAAGCGGCCCCGCGCGGGCGCAGCTCTGTCACAGCGGCCTCGGCGCTGGGAGCGCGCGGCTCCTCCAGAGGCACCGCCCGGACGGCGGCGAGGCCCAGGCGGCCCCAGATGAGATCAGACAGCTCGGAGGTCATGGCGCGAATTGGTTTGAGCTGAATAAATTGCTTTCTATAGAAAAATAATAAAATATTCAGTCGGTCGGACGGGCGCTTCTTTTTCTTCGTTCTGTCCTGGCTTCTGTTCTGCCCCGGATCACTCACAGCGAGTCGGTGGCGCTGCCCTGCAGGTTCAGCGCAGCGAGGAGCTCTCTGGAGGCCTCGTCCAGCTCCTTGCGCGCCTTCTCAAGCCGCTCCAAGGCGGCGAGGGTTGCGCTCTTGGCAGCCAGCGAGACCGGCAGCCGCTCAGCGATCTTCTTGCTGACGAGCTGCTCCTCCACCTCGAAGAGCTCCCTCTCGATCTGGGCCAGCGTCGCGACATCGCGCGTGCGAATGCGGCGCTGCCTCAGGGCCTCGCGCTTCTCGCGGAGCGCTTCCATCGGCGCCCAGCTCTCCTGCCCGCGCTCCTCGGCCATGGCGGGAGCTGCGCTGCGGGCCGCGCGCTGGTTCAAGCGCTTGCGAAGCTTAAGCTGCAGGTCTTGCGCCCGCCTCAGCATCTCCTTCCAGTCCTGGATGTCGACCTCCTCCGCCGGGAACCTGCCGGCGAGCCCATCAGCAATCAGCCGCTCCAGCACGGGCGCTCCCCGAGCGAGCTCGTCGTGCAGGCGGCTCACCTCCTCCAGAGAGGCTCCCCGCTTCAGCGCCTCGGCATCAACGGCGGCCTTCAGCACAGGCCTCAGCTGCTCGCGGCGCTCCAGGACGTGGGTGGCCATTCTGGATTTTTTAATGAGCAAAAAAAGGCTGCGGCATCGGAAGAAACTACAGCGGGCACTCTCGAGAAGGTGGCTCCACACGCAGATCTGTGACCTCAAGGCTCAACCCGCACATGCCGCTCATCAGCCACAAGCTGCGCGCTCTCAGCCTAACGCGCGCGGCGCAGTGAGCCAGCTCGGCGGGGCGGTCCGCAAACGTGCCGCCGGCGTTCCAGAAGCGAGCGTGGGCCGGCAGCTTGGCCTTCAGCATCCAATCGCCGCCGCGCGATTGCCTCACAGAGGGCAGCAGCCGCTGGCGGGCGTGAGCTTCGCGTCGAAGACGCGCTCGGATGCGGCCGCCAGCTGCTCGACCAGATCGGTCTCGGCCCGCTCCCAGAAGAGCCTCGTGCGCTCGTCGGTTGCGAAGCTCACGCTGGGGCGCTGCCCCTCGGAGAAGGCCCTGGGCTCCCATGGGATTTCCAGCGAAGCTTCGCTCTGCCAAAACAGCGGCTCCAGGCACAAGAATTTGCCACCCTTAGCATTGGAGCGCACCTCGCCCAACTTCCACATGCTAGCCTGGCTCGTCATCCTTTTCTGTCTCCGATTAAAAAAAGATTGGTCCGAGCATGCGAAACTGCTTGAGCCGCGCCCTCGCCTGTGCGTGCTTTGTTGTGCTGGTGGTAATTGTTAAACATGCCGAGACTGCTGGAGCTGTTTTGCGGCACAAAGTCGATTGGCCGAGCCTTCGAGGCGGCAGGGTGGGAGGTCGTCTCCCTGGACATCGTGTCGAAATTTGAGCCCACGATCCTGTGCGACATCCGGAGCTGGGACTACACGCTGTTTCCGCCGGGGCACTTTGACATGGTCTGGGCCAGCCCGGTCTGCACGGAGTACAGCCGAGCTCTGACGATGCGCCCTCGACGACTCGAGGAGGGCGACGCGCTGGTGCTCAGAGCCCTCGAGATCATGGAGCATTCGACCCGCTCATGTGGGTCATAGAGAATCCGGCCACCGGGCTGCTGAAGACCCGCCCGTTCATGGGTGGACGTTACCTACTGCAAGTACGGGACTCCGTACAGGAAGCAGACCCGACTGTGGACCAACATGCGCTGGAGACCGAGCCGAGGGCTGTGCAGGAGCGGCAGCCGGTGCGACGCGTGGGAGGACGGGAGGCATCTGAGGGGCGCTCAAGGGGGGCCTCGACTCATGGGGGGTCAGCGTGAGAGGGTCAGGGGGCAGTCGCGCGAGCTGCTTTACAGCATTCCTACGGCGCTGTGCGAGGAGATTGCGAGCGCGGCCACGGCAGAGCTTGCGGATCGGCTGAGCATCCCGGACTGAAGCGAGGGGCATTTCTTATAAGATTTTTTAATGACCCTAACGAGCTCATTTTTTTTCTTAGCAGGCATGCGCTCCGACGGCGGCCAATAAGCCGCCCCACGTGGCATAGCGCCACTGCCCGAAGACTGCGCCTCCGCACTTTGGGCAGGACTTGCAGCTGACGCGGCACCCATCTATCTCCCGCGTCACTCTCAGCAGGAGCGGGTTGCCCCACAGCTGCAGCTCCTCCAAAGTGCGCGCGGCATCTTCGATCAGCAGCCGCGCGGCGTGCAGGCAGCGCATCAGCGGCTCGCTGCAGGGCTTCTCAGCGCAATCCAGCACCTGCGCAGCCGCGGCCAGGGTCAGCTCCAGGAAATCGCCCTTGGTGTCGGCGTTGAGGTGCCCAAGCGAGGGCTCGGGAGCCAGCCAGTCGAACGTCTGCGCCCAAAGATCGTCTCCGGGATCTCTGGTCATCACGCGGCACCCGTCCTTCGTGAGGTAGGACTCCAAAGCGCCGTAGGGGCAAGGGTATCCGAAGTCAAGTCCGCTGACTCGGATGCCGCCCGTGTAGGACAGGCTCTTCCTGTCTCTGCGAGGGTGCAGCAGCAGCGCCGAGAACAAGCCGCTCAGATCCAGCAGCTCGGAGATGCGCTCCACCGCTTCCAGCGCATCCGGAAGGGCGGCAGGCTGCTTGGCCGCCCACTCCTCCATGGTGACCAGCAGACCCTCGGTCAATGCGTGCTGCTGCATGGCGACGGTGCAGGCTATGCTCGATCCGCTCAAACACTTCGGTCCATGCACGAACCGCCTCCGAAGCGGAAGCCGCAGTAGGGCATGTCCCAAAAAATCGGTCATGCCCCGTCGCAAATTCCACGCCGAGAAAAGCTTATGAACTCTACGCGGGTATCAGCCAAAAATTGGTTGGTGCCTGTCTCCAGTTCCAAGGCCAAAAAAAAACCAGGAAGATCCGTCTCTGGGAAAGATCCGTCTCGAACCTTTGGTTTTAATTCTTACTCTAAGGAGAGGCGCTCACCGGGTTGGGGTCGGGAAGATCCGTCTCGGAGCAGGGGTTTTAATTCTTACTCTAAGGAGAGGCGCTCACCGGGCTGGGGTCGGGAAGATCCGTCTCGGACCTGGGAATATAGGTCTCCTATAGGTAGTGGCGCTCACCGGGCTGGGGTCGGGAAGATCCGTCTCGGAGCAGGGATATAATTCTTACTCTAAGGAGAGGCGCTCACCGGGCTGGGGTCGGGAAGATCCGTCTCGGACCTGGGAATATAGGTCTCCTAGGTAGTGGCGCTCACCGGGCTGGGGTCGGGAAGATCCGTCTCGGAGCAGGGGTTTTAATTCTTACTCTAAGGAGAGGCGCTCGCCGGGCTGGGGTCGGGAAGATCCGTCTCGGGGGAATATAGGTCTCCTAGGTAGTGGCGCTCACCGGGCTGGGGTCGGGAAATCCGTCTCGGAGCAGGGTTTTAGTTCTTACTCTAAGGAGAGGCGCTCCGGGCTGGGATTCCGTCTCGGACCTGGGAATATAGTCTCCTAGGTAGTGGCGCGCACCGGGCTGGGGTCGGGAAGATCCGTCTCGGAGCAGGGTTTTTAATTCTTACTCTAAGGAGAGGCGCTCACCGGGCTGGGGTCGGGACCGTCTCGGACCTGGGAGTATAGGTCTCCTAGGTAGCGGCGCTCACCGGGCTGGAGGCGGAAAGATCCGTCTCGGACCTGGGTTTTAATTCTTACTCTAAGGAGAGGCGGTCACCGGGCTGGGGTCGGGAAGATCCGTCTCGGACCTGGGTTTTAGTTCTTACTCTAAGGAGAGGCGCTCACCGGGCTGGGGTCGGAAAGATCCGTCTCGGACCTGGGAATATAGGTCTCCTAGGTAGTGGCGCTCACCGGGCTGGAGGCGGAAAGATCCGTCTCGGACCTGGGTTTTAATTCTTACTCTAAGGAGAGGCGCTCACCGGGCTGGGGTCGGGAAGATCCGTCTCGGACCTGGGTTTTAACTCTTACTCCAAGGAGAGGCGCTCACCGGGCTGGGGTCGGGAAGATCCGTCTCGGACCTGGGTTTTAATTCTTACTCTAAGGAGAGGCGCTCACCGGGCTGCGGTTGGCAAGATCCGTCTCGGACCTGGGTTTTAATTCTTACTCTAAGGAGAGGCGCTCACCGGGCTGGGGTCGGGAAGATCCGTCTCGGGTGGAATCGAGCCCGCGGCCTCCTAGCTTCGGAGCTGCAACGCCTCTTCCAATTGAGCTATGGATCCTTGCTACTCTTGGATTTATTCACAGGAGAGGCGCTCACCGGGCTGGGGTCGGGAAGGTCCGTGTCGGGGATTTCTTGCTCCCAGGAGAGGTGCTCACCGGGTTGGAGGCGGAAAGATCCGTCTCGGTGATGATCCGTCTCGGACCATGATATATTCTTACTCTAAGGAGAGGCGCTCACCGGGCTGGAGGCTGGAAGATCCGTCTCGGGGATTTCTTGCTCCCAGGAGAGGCGCTCACCGGGCTGGAGGCGGAAAGATCCGTCTCGAGGCGGCTGTCCACGTAGATCGTCGTCATTCTTTTCTTTGGGAAGCCACCTGTTCGGCGAACGATTCTGGCCCAGGAAGCTGAGCGCCACTCCGATCGGCTTCTCTTTCCAGTGCAAAACGCTCTTCGAAGCGCAAGTGGAACATTTGTTTCTTTGGCTTGAGGTAGTGGACGAAGAGGAAGCTGTAGGGCTCCCTGGTCGCCTGCTCGTAGATCCTGTGCAGCTTGTCCTTCGGCAGCAGGGCGCTCAGCTCTTCGATGAGGCCTCCAGCTCGTGCTGGTGCGCAGTCTCCAGCAGCATAGAAATTGCATGTTCACCCGCACGGCCGCTGATGAGCCTCAGCTTCTGGGAGCTCACCCAGGTGTTGATTTGAAGGTGCCGACCGCGGATGAAGAGCGTATCCAGGGCGCCGTGAGGCATGGTACCCATGTACTTCACCCGCATGCCAGCCTTTGGATTTATCCCGTCTCACTGCCCGGCTCCCGCGTCGAATTTGGGAAGTAAGACAAAGGAGATGGGGAAGATCAAGCTGTTTCCTGCGGCAGAGTACAGCAGCAAGCCCTCGGACCCCGTGGTGCCCCTGGTACCAGGTATCTTTCTCGGCCCCAGCAAGTCCGGCAAAACCGTGGTGCTGATCCTGATCAGCATGATTCTGGAGACCTGGGGGTTACTACCGAGAGGGAACAGGCCGACTACGAGTGGGACGAAGCAAATCGTGGTTGGCTCCACACGTGGACCGGCTGCTGGGGGACGTCGCTGTGCTTCACTCTCCGGCTCTGGAAAGCTGGAGTACTACCTCGCAGCCCGGCGTCCGGCCCTGAAGGTGCGCGACGTCGACGCCTTCGAGCCCGTCGCAAACCTGCACCGCGCTCATTCTTATTGGCGCAAGATAGACAGGCGCTTCTACTTTAGTCACCTCCTGCCGGGCACTCAGAGAGGCCGCGCCGGACGCCGGGCTGCTGCGCAACAGCTTCTCGGGAAAGTGGGGCTCCTTCACACAGCAGCGGGCTGAGCAGCGTGCGGCGTATGCAGCGGGCACCGCGCAACGTGACCGTGCGATGCCAGGACGCGCTTGCCTATCTACGCGCTCTGCCCCGCCGCGCCCCGACAAGTCACAGCTCCGAGACGCGCTCTTCGCAAGCGGCCTGCCCTTTCTCGTAAGTAGAAACGACGTGCCTGAAGCCTGGGAGCTCTACAGCAGGGCCGGCTCCATCACAAGGCTGTGCTCAGGCAAGAACAGCTCCAAGCCAGAGCTGCTGGTGCTGTATCAGGACAAGGGTGAGGCAATCCTACGCCAATCCTGCGCCCAACGCAGACGTCCCAAAACGTGGCCCAAGAACGGTCTCACCGCGATGTCACCGCTTCGTCACGGCTCTCTTTGGGGCCGAAAAGTGCGCAAAAGGCTTGGAAAAGCGAAACCAGCTCCGCGGCTTCCATCTAAGAGCCAAAAAATTCTCTCCACCAAAGTCGGAAATCCGACTCGCTCCACGCCGAAGTCGGATTGGGGCCTGGTGCGGGCCTGGTGCGGGCCTGGTGCGTACCTGGCGCGGACCTGGTGCGTGCCTGGCGCGGGTGGTGCGGGCCTGGTGCGCTGGTGCGGGCCTGGCAATCGTGACATGGCTTAGGCGTTGGTCTCCGGAGTGACGTTTCGGAGGTTCGATTCCTCCCCGGTACCTCGGCGGGCTGACGTGTTAGAGACCGGTGACATCAGCGGTGACTAGTTCAGCGGGCTGCCGTGTCACGTGGGAGAACCTCGGCAGGCTGTCGGGCCGAGCCAGGTCCTCGGCGGGCTGTGGTGTGCCTCGGCAGGCTGACGTGTTAGAGACCGTGACTTCGGCGGTGACAAGCTCAGCGGGCTAAAATTCGCAGGCTTTTCGGGCCAGAAAACGGATTTCGGAGCACTGCAAACACCTGGAGCCGGTTTTCGGCGGAAAACGAGCGAATTTGGAGGCCCAGGCAGCACATTCGACGTAGGACACGAAAAACGCACTTTTCGGAGTTCGCCGTTTTCAGCGCTTTTTGCTCCAAAAACGGAGCGGTGACAAAGCGGTGACTTCGCTGGTGACAAGCGTTTTTTGGCTGAAATTTGGCTGTTTTGGAGCGTTTTTTGGCCAAAAAACGAAAATTAATAGGGTAGTATAAGCTGCCTTTACTACTCGCCTGCTTCTGGGCGCATGTAGCCTGATAAGGCAATGACGCGCAGCTTCGGAATCCAAGTGGAAAAATACATTGCAATCTTTCAAGGTGGACTCCCAAGCCAAAAGGGCAAACAAGACCGGGAGAAGCTCACAATGAAGAACATGGCGCTGGGGCCACAGGCGCGTAACGGGTTCTGGGAGCACGGCGCAAAAGAAAGATTATGGGAATCAGTGAGGACGCCACCAATGGAGGTGTTGTCCTCCTGCGCTCCATCAGTGAACACGTGCCAGGTCTTCCTGGGCAATAGCGGCACGGGCGTGGTTGGTTGTCTGCCAAGCGGAGGCGCATGGCTGACAGCATGCTGCGGAGGTGTTGCGGAATGGGTCGCAACAGGTTCTCGCTTTCACATACACGCAAAGACTTGAGGGTTGCCATCCCTATTCTCCCGAAAAGGTGTTGTTCCGCGAAGAAGAGTCTTGAGCGTAGGGATTGAAGAAGAGCGAATCTGCTGAAGAATGTCGGCAATCATTTTGCATTATTCCGTGCAGCGTTTGGAAGTGTTCTGAATGAACAATTCACCAGGGGTTTTGCGCAAGAGGAAAGTAATACCCAGGCAGTCAAAGACCTCGGCGAACGAGATACATTTCTCAAGACTTGCTAGTCCGGATTCCTAAAACGTGGAAGAATGCATTGACGGTTGTCTCGCAGGCCTCTGCAAAGCGGAGTTTGAGAAAACGGCGTAACCATCAAGATACTTGGACCAAAGGAACTTGAAGATCATACATCCTGCACGATTCAGTCCCGCGCCAAACGTGTGAAAGCGAAAACACTGGAAGAGGCGCCAAAGGGAAGTGAAAACATTTCGTGTCCTGGCATGATTGCAGGTCAGGGTGGAAATGGCAATGTATGTCCATTTACGGCGTGTCCAGCCCGTCCCCGGAGAGCCGGCAGCGCGCGGCGTCCGCCTTCCAAGAAGCGGCATCCAAGCCTAACCGGCCGCGCTTGCGCCCCCCGAGGTCCAGGAAAAAAAATCCAGTTGTCCCGGGGGGAACGACTGTAAGGAAATTTTTTTTTATTTGACCGGTGAAACTATGTACGCCGTGCATACTTCTGCGACAAGTATCAGAAAGAAGGATGTGTCCTTTACTTTGGGCTAGAAAGAAAACAAAAAAACAGAAAAAAGGGGTCCCAAAAAAAGGGGTCCCGAAAACAAGGGAAAAGGCAAAGCTTGACCTCGCTTGAAATGCAACCTGGAGCCAAATTGCTGCGCATATCTAGGGGTTATCCACACCCTCCACGCAGCGTTTTAGACTTCGAATCCTTCGCAGGACAAGGTCGTTTCCTGGACGGACGAGGCCAGAAGCCTCTCAGGTGGATAGAATCCATTTGGAAAACCCCCTCTGAAGAGAGCCTGCTCTGCAAAGAGCGCGCTCTGCAAAGAAGCGTGCTCACAGGAGCGTGCTCTGGGCTCTGCAAAGGAGCGTGCAAAGAAGCGTGCTCTGCAAAGAAGCGTGCTCTGCAAAGGAGCGCTCTGCGAAGAAGCGTGCTCTGTCTTCACCGCGCTCGAAGCTGACTCACCGAAGCTGACTGTTTGTTTCCTAGTGTGTGTCTTCACAAACAGAAAACATTTGACTTCGCGCCCGAAGCTGACTCCGAAGCTGACTCGCCAGGCTGACTTGTTTATTTCTCTAGTTGTATTGGACTTCGCGCCCAAAACACAAGTGCCACTTGTGTTTTCAAGCATTACATTCCTGTGATACCAAGCGCGCCACATTTCTGCCGCGCTACCTGCCCGGCATAGAGCCTCGGCCGCGCCACCTCCCACCGGCCCCCAGCAAATTTCAAGCGTCTGCGCAGGTCTTGCAGCACGGAACTCCCAAAAACCCTGGTGCGGGCCTGGTGCGGGGGGCCTGGTGCGGGCTCCAAGACCGCAGCTGCGTGCCTGGCACGCTAGGTATTAAAGCCACGTCGGGGGCTGGCGGCTCCGATGCCGGGCAGGAATATGCTAAAAAGCACAAGTGCACTTGTGCTTTCGAAGCGCAGGCTGCGCTTGCCGCCAGTAGCACGTGCTCGGCTACCAGGACAGAAGGGTTGGCTCGCTTGAAATGCAACCTGGAGCCAAATTGCAAGCATATCTAGGGGTCATTATTTTGCAGCCACAGCCTTAGACTTTGAATCCTTCGCAGGACGAGGTTGTTTCCTGGACGGACAGGCTAGGAGCCTCTCAGGTACAATAGAATCCATTTGGGGAAACCTCCTCTCAAGAGAGAGCAATGCAAACGTTCACGCAAAGATTTGACTGCTTCAGCTAACGTAACCGCAGTTAAGAATGTTCTTGAGGACCGATTGCAACAACAAGGGGCTTGTAAACCATTCCGCGCAAATTCCAAACCTAGAAGCTAGGCCGCTGAATTGTTTTGCAAATGTGGTGTAGTTATCGAAATAAGCACACCAAGCCAGCCGTAATTCTACCATGCCGCCACAAAAAAGTTGCAGCTTTTTTCCAGCCCCTGAAGTTCGAGAGAAGAGCAAGAGTTTTTGCGCAAGAGGGGGTAAAAGCATTTAAAAAGTGCCACATTGTGCTTGTTTTCCAACCAAATAAGCGTTTTGGTCACTGTAGGGCCTTCTTTCATACTGCTCTGTGCCGCGGTTTGTCTGCGCCAAAACTCCGGCAAAAGGCTTGCCGCCGTTAGCAAGCGCATTGCTAACAAGAGGCAGCTGCGGCAGGCTGGCAACACGCGGCAAGAAGCAAGAGATCCGCTTGTAAGGCCACAAGACTGAGCCAGCTCATTTGCCGGTGTCAAATCTTTGTTTGTTTGTGGCACAGCGCCCGGATGAACACATTATCACCCTTGTCATCACACCATCATGATTATTCTCATCATCAATTGTTTTCATCATCATTCGTCATCGTCATCATCCATCATGGTCATCACCTTCTTCGTCAGCACCTCCTCATCGTCATTGATCATGACCATTATCACAGAGGTAATATTCATCATCCTCATCATCGGCATCAGCGTCATCCACTGCCATCAACCACCATCATCATCACCCACAATCATCAGCATGATGGATGGAGATGATGACGATGCTAATGACGATGATGATGATGAGTCCGTGCCATGATGACTATTATCGTAGCACCCTTTGCATGCGGCTGCCTAACAGCAAAGTTGACACCTCTGCAAGAGATAAGCTGAAACCGCAATGAAGATGACGATGGTGTGGTTCAACGATGTGACAATGGTGGACGATTGAAGACTCTCACCATGAAGATGACGATGAGTGAGGATGATGACGGATGACGATGATGATGCAGAAGATGATTAATTACAATGGATGATGATGATGATGACGAGGGTGATGGATGATGATGATGATGGAGGATCATGAAGGATGCTGATGATGGATGATGCTAGGCGGAGGAAGGTGATGATGACGATGATCCTCATCGCCATGATGACTATCGCCGTGGCATCCTCTGTGCGCCGAGCGCTTCCTGAAAACACAAGTGAAACGCACGCAAGAAAGAGGCTAAGATTACAATTACGATGACGATGACAATGATGATGACAGATGATAATGGTGATGGACGATGATGATGCATGACGATGCTGGATCATGATGATGATGAGGAGGGATCACGATGATGATGGTCATCATGAGTGATGATGATGATGATGATGATGATGATGATGATGATGATGATGATGATGCGTGATGACGAGCATCCGTGCCACGATGACTGTCATCGTAGCATCCTCTACACGCCGAGCGCTGCCTAACGGCGCAGTTGACGGATGACGACGATGATGATGATGATCACCCTGATGGTGATGATGATGATGATGATGCTGACGATCGCCGTGATGGTGGTGATGGGCGCGATGATGAATGTTGGTGCTGCGAGGATGAGGAAGATGATGGATCATGTTGACGATCACGGTGATGATCACCATGGTGATTGTGATGATGATGACGGTTGACCAACCTGATGATGATGATGATGATGATGACGATGATGATGATGACGATGATGATGATGATGATGATGATGGGTGATGATGTCGATCGTCCTGGCAGGATGACTGTCATCGTAGCATCCTCTGCGCGCCGAGCTCTGCCTAACAGCTGATGATGATGACGTCGATGGATGATAATGATGATGGACGATGATGACGATGATCGCCATTGGATAATGCTGACGGTGACGATGATGATGGGTGATGGATGATGATGACGATGATGATGATGATGATGATGATGATCGATGATAGATGATGGATGATGGATGATGACGATGATGACGATGATGATGATGATGATGCTGATGTTGGTTGGATGATGACTGATCGATGATTGATGGATGATGATGATTGATGGATGATGATGATGATGATGATGATGATGATGATGATGATGATGATGACGACGGAGTTTCGTTGTACAACTAACAAGTCAATCTGATGCTCGAAGCCGCCAAAGCGGTCACAAGTCAATCTGACCCCTCTCACAAGCCAATCTGATGCTCACAAGCCAATCTAATGCTCCTCACAAGCCAATCTAATCCTTACAAGCCAATCCAAAAGCGAACAAGCCAATCCAATCCGAAACTAGTCATATTGATAACTTTCCCAATCACAAGACAATCTGACTCCTCCCACAACCCAAGTTGATGAGCAGACCATTGTAAGGTCCAAGGTCGACAGCCTGGTAGCCTCAGAACTTTGCTTTGCATTCAAACAGGTGGGTGTGACACACACGCAACTTTGGTTGCACCTATGATTTAGCTGAAAAGCTTTGGAGACAAAAACACCACATCGTACAGTATTTTCCTGCCAATAAATCCAACTGAGCGGCATTATGCCTTTTTGCTAGCGAGAGGCGTGTTTGCAGCCTTTTTTTTGCACAAGGGGCCGTGCAAAAACTGACTCTCAGCATGGTCTAGCAGCCGGCGTGATCACCACGCTCACACACTGCTGAGGTTAAGGCGGCGAGGCTGAGCGAGCCCCCTGAAACTCTGAGGATATGCTGGCAAACGTACACCACACATTGACAACAAATACAAATGTTCGAAATGCCTACGTAGACAGAAGTGCGGCAGCACAATCGTCGCGTAGCCAGCCAAAATGGCAGCCTTCTGCGCAAGCGCAAGGCGCGTCCTGGGCAGGCTAGTGTGGCCAGCGGGCGGTGTGTTTGAATTGCAAGGCGACGTTGAAGCTTAGCCTTGTCGCTAGAAGCCTCCGTGTTTTTGCTTTACAAGTCGCGCCGCCTTGCAGCAAGCGTGGCCAGCTCTGAGAGCCTGTGTTGGCCGCAAACTTGAAACGGACGGGTTTGAGGCTGTCGCAGTAGGCAGCTTGGTTCGTTTGTAGTGTTTTTTGAAGCCGCCTGGCCACATTTTTAAGTTTGAGTGTTGGGACAAGGTTTGAGTTTTCAATGGCGGCCTCACAGTGTCTTGCAGCGGTTTGAGGGGCCACTTGATCTGTTTTGCAGCGGCTTGAGGCCTGCTGACAAGTTTGAGGCCGAGGTTTGAGGTGCTTTCCCCGCGCCGTTTGTGTTTCTGTTGTGAGATCTCGTGCAAGTTCCATTGGCGCAAATAGTGTCCAAAATCTCCGGCGTGAGTTCTCTTGTGTTTTCTTTGTTTTGGTTTGTGACATGTCTCGACGAACCTGCGTGATCGCAAATGGCCGCATGGAGAAACATATCCGGCATAAGTTCTCTTAGTCGACCAAACGCATCTTATGCACGTTTTCATGCCCAATTCCTGCTGTGCATGTTTCACTGGTGTAAATTCTCTGTACAATTCCCTTGCGCGCTTTTTCTCTCTTTGCCACGCCACGCACAGGCTTGGCGCTCAAATTAGTTGACCAAATCATGCCCAGGTTCAGCTTTTTGCAACATGTTGTGAACGATTTCCTGTCGTGAAATTTTGCTTCAGTTTGATTAAACAACAATTGGAATATTTGACATACTGATCCGCCAGTGGTCAAATGGTGATTTCCTGTTTCTGAACTGACTCTCATGTTGTTTGTCATGAAACTCTGCGAAAATCGATCTTGAAGTTCTCAAGTGCGGCTTTTTTCACGTGTTGAATCGACGTCATTGAGAAAACCATGGTATCAGAAGTCGGTACAGGCAGAATGCTTCGCCGAGCTGCTCAAGCAGCCTTTGCATGTAACATGTGTACCAGCTATGAGCAACAGATGGGCAGATGCCAGTCCGAGACGCGTGTATCGCGTTTGGTGTGGTCACTAAACCAACTCGTAAGAGCAGACCATTTGATCGGTTCTGTCATGTCCCATGGAACCTGATACTCGTGACCGTTCCTTGGCGGCAGTTAGCTTTGCCGGTGTTTTTGTTTACAACACCCGAGGATTCGTTCAAATGCTTTGATTAAAAGCTGGGCCCACATTGTCGCATCCGAGGCCTCGACCTTTTCGGCGTGAGGTGTGCGCCGGGGCCTGAGGCTTCCGACCGAGAGAGAGGTTAAGACTCGCGCTCGTTCCTCAAAATTTTCAATTGGACGCGGGTTCCCGAATTTGCCCAGTTTGTGGCTGCTTTACTTGCGGCATTCGGGGAATTTGCAGGGTGAATCGTACGTTCACCGGAATCGGTTGTTCACCTGGTTCACTTTGCAACACAATCTCCCTGTTTCCCCTGTGTTTTGATGGGAACTTGCCAGTTGAAAATTGTTTTCGCTTTTAGCTGGGGAACGACACCAGGGAGAGTCCGCCACATGAGGGGCACAGGACCCATTTTTTTTGGGAATGCGGAATGGGTGCCATGAAGGCAACGCTGTTGAGCAGGTCATGCTATTTAGCTTGGGAACATGCCCAAATTGGCATGGTAGTCCTCGGTTAGATAGGGGACATGTATATCAAGCCGTTTGCGCAGTTGTCAAACTGTTTTTGAGGCTGCTGCCATTCAGGCTCCCAGCAGTCATTTGTTTCGTGGCGTGCAAGAGTTTGGTGCAATGGCAGCAATCTGGGAGGCGTGCTGCCTTCGCTGGGAATTGCAGGATTTTTGACCGGGCAGGTTGGGGTGTTGACTCGCAAACTCAGTGCGTGCATGCACATACCTGTGCATGCGAGGCTGGGCGCGCACGCGCGGGTGTTTGTGTGTGTGTGTGTGTGTGTGTGTGTGTGTGTGTGTGTGTGTGTGTGTGTGTGTGTTAGTGTGTGCGTGTCATATGCCCAGCAACCGCAACATGTGATATTGTCTGTTGAACAGGAACAACTTGAGTATTTGTTCCGTATGTTTCTTCAAGCATGTGTTCCCTGCAGCTGCATGTAGTTTTGGGGTTCAATGACCCGCGAGTTCCCTTGTATGTGCACAACATGCTTGGTCAGCACGTACCCGGCAGACCGGCAAAGCCAGGAATGCCCTATGGGCATTGGCCTTTGATCGAACGATGCACGTTTTCCAAAACCACCCTGGACCCAACTGCAACCAGACGGCGACTTGAGATCAGGACGGAGGCTCATTGCAGTGAACACGTGACGGTGTGTATGACTCCCTTCGCGACCTAAATCGAATGGCGGGTACAATGGACCCTCAAAACGTGCAAGATTGGATGTAAGTAGCATTGAACGTGGTACAGGTGGTAACACCCAACACTTGTCAGTCGCAAATGGTGACCGGAATAAGCGTTTCCACCATGATCCCGCCGTGAACTTTTGCCCATCCCTTGCCAGTCTTCCTGGGTTGAAGGATGTGCTTTCCTCGATGCCATTAACGGACCCCTCCTTGGTGGTTGGCAGATTCTCTTCCCTTGTGGTTGTGCCTGCTTGTCCATTCCACGTGAACTACTCAGCGATCAAAACACCTGGCCAGAGAGTGGCGAATCAGCATCCAAGGGGTGGCACGCCACCGCATAAAATTTTCAGGGTTCTTGTGGGTTTCCCTTTCAGCCGTTGGCAGAACAGGTGCCAATTGGCTTGCGGTTGTTGGTTGAAATCGGGCCCTGTACCACTGCTGTCAGCAGAAAAACTGCACAAAAAGCTATGTATAGACATGACCGTACTTGTTTAAAGAGACGCACGCGTTGGTATGCGCCTTGCCGTGTTTTTCCGGTTCCAAAGTGTTATGGCCCGACTCATGGCCCCCGAATGGTTCTGAACCTCGTGGGCCACTTGGATGTTCAAGTCACTTGGTAAGTAGGAGAAGACATGGCTACAAGGAACTTCTCCAAGTTGCCCCAGTTACAACGCCTACGTGCCTGTTCAAGGGAACATCGAAGTGTCTAAACATTCCTCAACGCCGAATACCCTTTGTTTGAAAGGTAAGCAAAGAAGCATGTTTTGAGCAGGCTGAATCATTGAACATCCAAGTTTCCATTTTGTGAGTGCCTTTGGAAGATACGTATGACCCTTGTGTTGTGGTAGGGAGACCAAACAAGTGAATATTTGAGGGCAAGTCAATGTGCCCGCAGAGTTGGGCGCTTTTTTGACATTTTCACCTAAGGGAAACCACTAGGAAAGCCGAGAAACACATTTTTTGGCGTCCAACACCTTATTTTGACACATAGCCGTGAATTTCAATCAGGAATACCCTCCCCAAATTGCACATACATCACGTAAATCCCCCGAATGATGTCCACCAGGGTGCCCAAACAACAAGAAACACACCCTGAACTGCACGGAAGCTCGGCCGACTTCGATATCGGTCAGGTGGTTGGGGGCGCCGAGTTGGGCGGCGTCCTGGTCCGCGCTGGGTCGTCGTTGTGCTCGGAGCTGCTGCCGCAGCGTTTGGCCACTGGGGCCCAGGTGAAGGCGGGGTCGTTCATAGAGCTAGGTCCCCCAGTAGTGCCCTTTTACCCTTTTTTGGTTGGGAGGGTTCCCCTACTAAAATAGACTGTAGAAAATGTTGGTACCCTTAGTCTAACCTCTCTACTGGAGGACCTGGAGAGCCTAGAACAAATAGACCAACACTGGAGGTGTGGTTGGGGAGGTCGAGGGGGGAAGTGAGTGAGTAAGGGTTTGATTTGGGTCACCGCAAAGTGAACATCTGAGGGGTACTCCAAATTTCATTTGGAGGTGGTTCGGAGGAAGCTTTCCTCTACACTACACCGCACCATTTAGAGGGTCTTGTGGTGTGGCAGTCACGGATCCATTTGGTAGGGGCATGGGGGGAAGGCGCAGGGCAACTGGCGATACTATGGCAGTGATTTGGCTTTGTAGCCCCAAGTTGCAAGAGGACTGGTTGGCCTCTGTTTGGTTAGATCACACTGGCATACCCTGGGGTTTCCAGCAAGATGAGGGCTTGTTTCTCAACCTCGTCTGGACTTCTCTGTCTCTATCAAGACATTTTGGTGGTAAACAGCAAGTTAGACCAGCAACGGGAGCAACACGTTTTTCCTTTGGCCGGGGGTCGGGGTTAGTTTAAAAGTCCCGAGCCATGGCGGGCAGAGGTCTTGTTGCATGATAAGTTCGCCAGCACTCATCCAGTTAGCGATCATGCAGTGATTCCTATAGGTTCAGGAGTTTTAGCCAAGTACTCCTCTTGCCAAGCGGTCTTCCCCCCTTAGCTCCCGTGATTGCAGGAGCTGGAGGTCTGCGAGGGCCGGGTGTGCTACGAGCTGATCCAGGGGGAGGGCCCACAAAGCGGCTGGGTCAGCGCGAAGCTACGGGGCAAGGCGGGTATGGTGGACAGATGCGGGGTCTATTTGGGTGTGTTGTTTGACAGCACCCTGTTTTCGGGGTTGGATTCTCTTAGCATTTGCTGCTGCAAAATAGCCAGGGCTTTTGAGTCTTCTGCTGCTTGGAGCCGGACAGGATCTGCTGGTCAAGAAGGAAGCTCGCCCCGCGCGGCCGGCGGGCAAATTCTCGCAGTTGGTCTCCCTCAAGGTCGAGGCAGAGGTGGGCTCTATCGGAGCGAGCCGTTCAAAGTACGAATGTGTGAGCCAAAGGGCCAGGGTGACTTGGGCGGCCAGAGCAGTTCAGATGGCACATGACTGTTCTGTCCGTTGCCTTAGTTTCTCAGAGAGTTTGTCAATGAAACATGTTGAGATCTTTCAGGTCAAATCAAGGTGTGGATAATGTTGGTGACCCTGCGGTCGTGGGCCTTACGAGTCCAAAAGTGCGGTTTCACTCTAACAAGGGAGCATCCCTCCCTATGAATCTTTCAAAAATCAACCGGGTTCCCTTTGTTGATCGTAAAAAAAATCCGGCTGGGCTTCATTTCAATTGGGTTTATGAATCAACTTGGTCATAATTTCCAGGCAGAATCTGTGGAGACCACCTGCAGTGAGAGCGTGCCCGGAGGCTTAGGTCGGCTGGCACATTTGTCGGGCGCCATCTTCTGTAATCAAGATTGCATTGGGCACAGCAAATGCCCGCTAGGAAATGGGTTCGTCTTTTTTTGGGAACCCCCTTTTCCGTGAAACCAATAAGAAAGCCACCATTTTGGGGCGTGCCCTGAAAGAAGACACACCCGGATGATCTGATTGGGATCTGGATGTGTCTCTTTTAGAGGGTATGATCCAAATCATTTTCTCTCATATGATGTTTTGCTGGTAGCGCACCCCGTTTGAGCACAGAGCTTCAAATCCCGGTTTAATATGCAAAAGGAAACGCCGACCAGTCCAGACCTGGAAGCAACAGCTTCCATTTTTGTTTTAGGGGGGAACTGGAAAAGACATAGTCTAGATCAGGAAGGTAAAAGCTTCCAAGTCGAAAGCTTTGCAAAAACAACTTTGGAGGTTTCATGTTGCAAAGGGCTGTCACGAGATTCTGGCTAACAGCCCTCTGGGGTGAGAAGTACATGCGGGGTGTCCATTGCTGTTGAGGTCCGGGGAGAGCACTCCCGAGAAGCTGACTGACAAGGAGCCCACAGAGGCCCTCGGGAATGTCGGGTGGCTCCAGCGTTTCAAATAACTTTGGACAATTCCGTCCCGCTTTCTGCAGTGGGTCTGTGTCTCTGAGCTCAAAACGTCACACAAATCAGTTTCCAAAATCAAATGTTTGCAGTGTTCTCAGTGAGCCGAACATCCAAAACCTCGTGCTTGACTTTGTCAGGATGAGAAGGCAGCGTTTCAGCAGTATCTGGAGAAGTTTGGGGAATGCCGTGATGGCTTGAACCCAGGCTGGGGCAGAGATCTTGTGAGAGTGAGTCACGAGACCTGCTTGTTGGATTGATCCTGCAGCAGCTGAGAGACTGGCTTTTATCAAGAAAGCCCTCTCAACTTGAATTGTTTAATTTGCCCCTGCAGCGTTATGAGTCCATCAGTTCCGTCAGACCGAAGAAGAATTGGTGGTTTCCAGCCAAGTTAGTTTTGCTCCAAACCTCAAAACAATGTAAGGTTAAACCCCCGCCATTGCAATTGTTTTACCCCATATGCCATCCACCTGGCACCTGGGGTTTATCACCAGGACCAGACCTCCTTGAGGTACCAAACTCTTGGTAAGCGGTTTCTTTGAGTTTTCTTTTACCAGGGAACGAACTGCTAGCGTCCTTGTGTGTTGTCCTCAGAAATGCCATTTCTCGTCCTGTTTGCTAAAATCGGGCCCAATGCGGTGGTTTTCTTCCCCCAACTTTCAAAGTCGTATCCCGGCTTCCACAGACCGGTGAGTTTCCTCCAGGCTACAGCCGCCGGGCCTTCCCCTGGTACCAGGGCAAGGCGCCTTCGGGGGAGAAGGCCTCGGAGGAGACTTTGAAGGCACGGACGACGGAGGTACGGAGGTGCAAGGGCGGACCAGTTTGAAGCCCGTCTCTTCCGCCTCATGTGAGGTTCGGTCAGAGGGACATGCGAGGATTCACTCAATTTCCCAGGATTCAATCCTAGTAGATTCATCTGGGCGATTTCCTAAAAAGTGATCCGGAGTCTTTCTCAGATGGCGCCTTGAATAAACAGATAGCCTGTACAGCCCCTAGTTTCTAGAAACCTCCTTCGCTTGGCGCCTTGTTCACTCATCATGTTTCCCGTGCTTTTTTGATTACCTGTTCAAAGTGCCAAATCCAAAGGTTGGGTTGGATGTCTCAAGCAGAAAGATTAAGATGTAAAGGTATTTCAAGCAATGCTTGAGTTCAACCAAAAAGGGGCGATCAATCCTGAGTCAGGTGTTTCTCTTTCTCCTGCTTTGTGTGTGTGTGTGTGCTCTTTCGTAGGTCACCGTGCCGTATCATCATCGTCATCATTATCATCATTATTATCATCATCATCATCATCAGCAGCAGCAGCCCACCAGAAGCAGCAGCAGCAGCAGCAGCAGCCCACCAGAAGCAGCAGCATCATATGCCTCTGCTGCACAGCCCAAAGCTTTGCGCAAGGCCGCACTGGCCTACCGTCCGCGGGAGAAGCGCCTGAACCGCCCCAATCTCACCGAGGCGAGGGCGTCGATCTTTTTTGCCCCGCCTTCCCACAACACAACACCCCTGGTTTGGGGGGAACGCTTTTCATTGTGGGTGGCAAAGCTATAGTTTGGACGTTTTCCCTCCAGGGAGGGACCCTTTCTCAGGTCCCATCTTCGTTTTTGCTTTGGGCAAGGCGTTCGCCGGTTAGTGGGCAGTGACACTCGCATTTTGGGCTCCATTGTCTTCAGGTGAAGACCTGACCGATCCTTGTGGTTTCCCTTGAAGAGAAGGTGAAAGGAGAAGGATTGCCCACACACACAGACACCTACATCAGCCTTCAAGAACTTTCAGTGACCTGGATGCCGCGGGCTTGAGGGAGTTCCGAGCTGTGCTTTGGAACGCCACATGTGACACAAGGGTGTGTCCATTTTTAGGCCACTTGGTGGTTGGTTTTACAGGGGACACCAAAATGGAAACCAAGCGGTCTCGGGGTCTCTTATGTTCGGACACGCCGTAGTTCTCAGCCTGCAATATCCGGTGAATAATTGTGCAGTTCCCCCGCAGTGGATTGCCACGTTTTGTGGTTGTTGGTTGTTGGTGGCTGTTAGTACTAGCGTTTTGCAGAGGAATAGCCTTTTCCTTGTTGCGTTTGGAGGGAAGCGCATTGCTCACTTTGTCACGTGTTCCAAGCCAGCCATATTGCTCACATGGGGACGTTTGGATGCCCCGTGCCGAAGACCTAACGAGTCTTCCCTGATTCAATAATTTGGAAGGTGCTGCTTTGTTGCCATCCGACGGCTCACAGACGCCTAAGGCAGATACCAAGCTAAGAATATGGTCCACCTGTCCTTTCAAGGTTTGGGTTGAGCCCATCCCCCGTCTTGCGGGGATTCTGATAGGTGGATTCGGAGGGAGAGGAGATCCCGCTGTGCACCCGCTGCTCTATGCCGGTGGGGGAATATGCCTACCAGGGCCGGGAGGGCAAGAACACCTGTGTGCACACGGAGTGCATGGCACAGGCGAGTTGGACCCGAGTTGCGGGGGCCTTTGGACGGTTTTTGGGAAACCAGCAGAAACCAACCTATCATGTTGAACACCCAGCTGATGGGGGTCCCTTGCAGCTGAAGTTGTGACAAGCCTCGAATTTCCCATGTCCTGGGGAAACAAATCACTTTGTTCATGGCTCTTTCGGGGTTCGATGTCCAGTAGGGTAACAGCAAGAATTGACCGGGGCTCACGTGGAGCGCCAGCATTTTGCTTTGCAGATGCCCAAAGGCTTTTTTTTTTAATAAAACTGATTTTAATCAGAACTTTTTGTGCCAGGTCCTGATGAAGGAGGCGCAGCAGGAGGACGCGATCCGCTCCCAGCGGGAGGACCAGAAGAAGTTGCAGAACCGCCAGGAGAGTCGGAGAGTCGCATGTTCGGCGCCTTGTGCAGGGCTTCTTCAAGATACATTTTGCAACCATTTCAATCATGGCTTTTTCCACCACAATAAAGGGAAACCACAATGTACAGCAATGTTCAGGTGTATAATGTAAGTATCCCTGTTGTGGAGTCTCTGATCCGGACGCGAACTTTTGTGGCTGGTGCTGGGGTTCGGGGTGGGGTCTGACTTGTGTTTCACATTCGTCCAGGAGTTTTCGGGTCGATGTGACCAAAACCAGGGTAAGTGAAGGTTAGTAAGGAACAGTTCCAACCATACCTAGGTGTGGCCGCCTTTACAATTCTTTTCCTGTGTGACACAGCCAGGAGTACGAAATCGGCTGGCGCATGACCAGCATCCCGCAGTGCGGCCGCCTGGCCGAGCGCATGGGCTGCCGCCCTGCGCCCCAGGGCCTGTGCTGCCTAGTCCTGGACGAGGCGAGAGCGCGGCAATGTGGGGTCCGTGTTTAGAAGGTGAGGCAAAGCAAGCGAAAACAGTCGAACCTTGCCAAAAAGCACAGAATTCATGAGAGTGACTGGCTTTCCCGGCGTTTCGCTGAGACTTGGTGCCTTTGCGTCTGAAAAGGGCGAGGACTGTGGCACCGAGAAGGACTTTGCCTGCGTTGCTTCCATGACCCGCTCCTTTCTCTCGCTCACAGACACTCACTTCCTCAGCTTGTGAACTAACGAATGAAGGCTGAGCCTGTCTGTCACCTCCTCTTTGCTCCGGAGCCAGGGACGAGGTACGAGGGAAGGGATGGAGGAGAAAGGTGGCATGAAGGGAATGGAATGACTCACCTATATCCCTCTCCTCTCTACCATCTCTCCATTCCTTGTCACACCTGTTCACCCGCGGGGCATCCTTGAAGAATCCATTCAAAAGCCGCCAAACCGCTATATACAAGACGACACCCCAAATTTCAATGGGAATCCGATTAGCGGACCTTTTCTTCATTTCTCGCATCCACCAAAAGCTCCCTAAAACTCATGCCCGTTTGAAGAAAGGTGTGCTCTTCTTTGGAAGCCCCCCCTTTCAACCCCCAAAATTGCCAGGCCTCCAAGACAGTGAAGGTGGCAGCCACGCTGGAGCCGTCCTGCGCGGTGAACTTGGAGTATTTGCTGCTGGCTCTGAAGGCGCGCCCAAACACCCCGTTCCGCTAAGGGCACACAGGGTGGCCTTCTTTCAAGAAAAAAACGTAAGGCAAGCCAACAAGATTTTCAAGAGTTTGGCAAGAGCCATTTCAAGCACTTGAAAGGCCAACTTGTCAGCATGTCATCAGTTCAAGGAAACCTGGTGCTGTAAACCCCATGGGTTTTCCAATGGTGAGCCGATTTGAATCGCCAGGTGCGCAAGACTGCGTGCCGGGAGCCCTTGTTCTCGCTGGACCCCACGGATCCGCAGAACCTGGAGACCTGCCCACAGAAGAAGGCGGGGGTGGATGGGGAGAGTGTTGCGTGGGTCGTGTTCTTATTTTTGTGTTTCAGGGGGATTAGGGATAGGATTTTGGAGGGATTAGAGATGTGACCCGAGAGGGCCGCGCAGATTTACCCCGAGTGCAGCAGCTTTGGGATTTTGCTTTTGCTTTCCTTTGAGCACCTTCCAAGAAAGGGATCACTATAGGGACATACCTCTAATGTGCTATCATTGGCAGCTTTCTCTTTTGGGGGGGGCACTGGAATTGTGCGAGAAAGAGGGCCACACAGTTATCCATATGGCAGCATCCATACCAAACCTGGCTGCTCCCTGGTCAAAACTAGGGGGAGTCACCCCTAAACCTCCAATCCAAGCCACCAAACAGGGAAAGCCGATATTGCCTGAAACCCTATGAATGTCTGGAAACCACAATTTCCATCTGGTGTCTGGTTTCCTCCTGTGGAGCTGAATGCACTCATGGACTTTCGGGTTTTCATCCGACCAAACCCGCCGGCATGACAGGTGTATGAGCCCAGCTGGTTGGCCGGCACCAGCGCGGGGGATGTGATGTTCCAGGCGGACTACTTTCTCAAGGAGCTGGCCCTGGGAGAGTACTCCATGCACTTCGGCCGGAAATTAAAAAGGAACGGGAATGAAATATGTATATATATATACATGTTTTAGTTGTTTGTGTGTTTGTTTGTTTTGTTGGTTTAATGGGTTTGTTTTGCTTGTTTTTTGCTTGTGTTGTTTTGTTTTGTTCGTTTGATTGTTTATTTGTTTGTTTGCTTCTTTTTTCCCCTTTTCTATTGTCTCTGTGCGGTGTTTTGTTTTGTTTTGTTTGGTTTTGTGTGTTTGTTTGCTTGCTCGCTTGCTTGCTCGCTTGCTCGCTTGCTTGTTTGTTTGTTGTTTGTTTGTTGGATTGTTTGTTTGTTTGTTTGTTTGTTTGTTTGTTTGTTTGTTTGTGTATTTGTTTGTTGTATTGCTTGTTTTGTTTTGGTTCGTTTGTTAGTTTTGTGTTGTATTGGTTCGATTGTTTGTTTGTTTGTTGTTTGCTTGCTGGCTTGCTTGCTTGCTTGTTTGCTTGCTTGCTTGCTTACGGGAAAAGGAAAGGACAAAGAGACGAAAGACGCTATTATCTGAGGATATGAAAGACAGTGAAGATATAGCGGGTGAAAGAGACAGGTCCCTTTCATTTACCTTTTTGTACCTCCCTTCACCAGCTCCTAACTAATACATGGCTGGTGATGAGAGGAAAAGAGATGGCCATCATATCCTTTCCCTACCGTCTCTTCGCTCCGTCGGTTAGTCTCTGATGTCAGCTCCTGCTTGCTTGCTTGTTCGTTTGTTTGTTTGCTTGTTTGTCTGTTTGTTTGTTTGTTTGTTTGTTTGTTCGTTCGTTTGTTTGTTTGCTGTGTGCGCGCGGGTGTGTGTGTGTGTGTGTGGAACCCCTTAGCTCACGGAGGATGAGGCCCACACCTTAAATTGTTTTAGCTCCAGTTGCAGGGGGACCATCGTTTGCTGCGTGCGATGGTCCAACGAAGTGGCCGCAGCAAAATGCGGATATCGAGGCTGATCACCTCGGCGTACCTGCAAGAACCATACGATTTTGATGCTCGCGTGTCAGACGCTGCCCAGGCTACGTTGTACATAGCCTTGAACGTTTTTACTTCGGCTTGAAGCCTTTGTCTTGTTTCAACGGCTTCTTTAACGTTCAGCTGCTCGCTGCGCGTCTGAACAGTGTGTGTGTTTCGGCTTGGTACCTTGTTGGGGCTGGCTTCAAAGCGAAGCCACCAAGAACGTCACTGCTTTGGTTTACCCTATTTTGACACATCGCACGAACAACTGAACCAATGTTCAGTGTCATTTAGTGTAGTGAAGGGAATCCAATGGACTACACTCACCAACTTGTGACGAGGCAATGGAGCTTATTCACTGGACTGTGTTGGAACCGCTGAACCTTTTGTCGGGCTGATTGACACTCCAATTGGGTGTGATTTTGTTGAGGGACCTTCTTCAGGTTGTGCAAAGCAACACCAAAAGGAAGAACACCACCCCCGGGGTTCCCCCATATCGACACACACCCAACACCCAAATGCTTCCGCGCTCGAAGCTTTTTGCAGGCTTGGTGGGGTTTTGTTGCCCCTTCAGGGGGGGACCTAGAATTCTTAGACTTGTGGTAGGCCCGTGGTGGGCATGAACAGCGTCTTCGACTACTCGGAGATGACGGGGAAGGAGAACAGCTGGGCGGGTGCTGGGCTCAGACAGGTGCGTCAACACGGTGTGTCTTTTTTTTTTGGGTACCCCATTTTCCACAGGTCTTTTTCCGGGGGGTGGGGTCCCCTAAAAAGAGACACACCCACATCAACTCTCCCTTGCTTTCTAGCTCTCAGTGGGGAATGGGTTGGAATGACCCCGTATGAACCATCTCTCATGGTCGCCTTTAAGGGAGTCAACAGTTTTTTACTCCAAAACCCTGCGCAATTCCCCACGGAGGACGAAGGCCCTTTTCCAAAGCATGCCAACATGATGCCTCTTCGATTTGGAGACGTTCCCATGCATCTCTCCGTGCGGGGAACACTTTTTCGAGTCACTGAACTAAACCGCACATCTGGGAACCACATCATCCTCATGCATCATGAGTTCCCTTTTGAGGCCGCGAGTGGTTTGTGGTGAAGAAGGCGGAAGTCAGAATGGCGGAGGACAACACGCTGATCCCCCATGTGAAGATGGGGGTCGAGGCTGGGCCATGCGGACGGTTCCGCTTTCAAGGTCCATGCCACTAAAGCTCATTTTAATTTATTTATTTAGTTTTTCCCAAGCTTTCTGCACTTAAGCACTGCCACAAGTGACTGGAGACAAATTGAGGTATCCAAGCAATCCAAGCTTTTCAACCCATCCCCCAGACCGATTTACCGTATGGCTTGCTGGTTCTCGGCTGGCAATGTGTTGGAATGACCCCCGGTTTCCTTTGGGGAGAAGCCCAAACCTGTTTCCCCTCCAGTGCCATCAGACACCCAAACCTTTCCCAGCTGGTAAGCTTCTCTGGGAGCAGCAAGTTACTGAAAGCTACAGTCCCTTTTCTTTTGGTTCAACTTGAGTGACTTGGGATGCCCTTGTCCAATTGATCAGCCACGTGCTCCAGCCTTGGTTTTGCAAGTGGGCTTTGGTTTCTGCTCCAAAGTAGTGTTACTAGCGCAAAAGTGCCAACCCGCTGGGCCAAAAACGATGTCAGGAAGCAAGCCAATTTCGATGGCAGAGACATGCGAAGCGCCTTCCGCTTGGCTCCGGCCAGGCCCGGGAGCAGATTCTCACGAAGAACGGGCTGGAGGACGCGCCGGTCACGGCGCCCCACCATCCGCTCAAGAAGTTCGCCGAGGCCGAGAAATCAATGCGCGCGCTCGTCGACTAAGTGATGATCTCTCGGATCTTTGGTGGGATCTTTGGTGGGATGTTGGCGTTCCAACATCGTTTTGTGGATGTTTGGGATCTTTCTGCGGAATCAGGGTCAAGGTTTGGACCCATCTTTCCCATCTGATAACTTTGACCTTTACTCAAAGGATGAAGGTAGAAGCAATTTAGCTCTAGTTTTGGGGCTGAAAGTTGATCAATATTTGGGATTTTCGGGAAGGCTTGTATCCTGACAAAAGTGAATGCATTTTCTCTATTGGCCTGGGAGGTTGTTTGCTTGCATGCCAGCGAAGCGATATAAACGTGGCACATCTCAGCCGGCTGGATCCGCTCAATACGTGCTCCCCTTCAGTGCCCACTTGTGTTGGACTTGTCGTCGAGGGCACGCTGTCCTTGCCCAAACTTGAATGGCTCAGGGCTTTGGGAGTGAAACCAGGGATCTATGAACACCCAAGTCTAGAACTTTTACTTTCGGAAGGACAATTTTAGGGCCAAGCAACAAACATCTTGCTTGGCTGGCGAATCCACCCAGGAAGTGAGAACAGGAACCACGTGGGGAGAAATTACCAAATCAGAGCCTTAGCCTTTTACTTTCGCGTGGTGGGTTCATCTAAGCCCTTCCCTCAGAGGCTATACGGCTTAGATCTAGGAATTCCTTCTTTGGAGTGGCCCCCCAAACCATCATTTTTTTTGTTTTTAAATATAAAACCCGTCAACAAAACAGATCGTGACAAAACCAATCCATCGAGAAAGGGCGATTTTGATCTTGGGGGGGTCATTCCAACTCATTCCCAGCCGACGCCGGACATCGCAGGCCTTCACGCGAAACTTCGACCTGGTCGCAGAGCGGAAAAGCGTGATCTTCCATCTGCGTGAGTTGGCCAAGGCGCCGAGCGCATGCGACGAAGTCGCAAGGTGAGGGATGATCATTCATGGTGTGTTTGTTTTGGGAACCCCGTGTTAGTTGGTTTTTAAAAGGAAAACCGATAATTTTGGGGCTCTATTCCAAGACACACCCCATTTGGGGACAACGTGGGCATCCGAACGTTCCAAAAGAGCCTTCTTAAAGGTCTTAGAAGTTGGCCGCTGGGTGAGCCGCTTCTTTGCATGACCAACTAGAAGCAGCGAAAGCTGTTGGCTTTGACCACTTAAAGTGAATTGAGGGGTTCTCAAATCACTCTGCGGGCAGTTGTCGACGCGCAACATGCGCTCCGCTGGTGAGGTTTGTGCGCTCGTGCTTCCTTCCAGCTTACACATCATTTGCAGCTTTTGTGCGTGCATGGACGCGCCGGTGATTTGAGGTTCAGTGAAGTCTCGGGGGAGCGATAGCGTGCCAGCTTCCACCAAAGCCTGCAGGTCCCAAAACCCCCGGTGGACAAAGAGGCACAGGACGCGGCCCGGGACAAAAGGCCTCGGTGATGGCCAAGTACCTGGTGGACTCCAAGGCGAAGGTGGACCCCAGCTGGTACGGCCTGGCGGAGGCAGGGCATTGGCCGAGAGAGCTCGCTGAGAGGGGGGAATGAACAGCTAGAGACTTGGCTGTTTGTGGTTGTTTGGTTGTTTAGTTGTTTGCTTGGTGGGTTGCTTGGCAGTTGTTGAGTTGTGGTTTCGTTACTTGGCTTCTTGGTTGCTTTGGTCCGTTGTTTGGTGGGTTGGTTGGGTGGTTGGGTGGTTGGGTGGTTGGGTGGTTGGGTGGTTGGGTGTTTCGGTAGCTGGATCGTTGGGTGGTTGGGTGGTTGAGTTGTTTGTTGGGTTGGCAGGGTTCTGTTTTGTTATTTTTGTTGTTTGGTGGCTGTTTGGTTGTTTCTTTGTTTGTTTGTTTGTTTGTTTGTTTGTTTGTTTGTTTGTTTGTTTGTTTGTTTGTTTGTTTGTTTGTTTGATTTGATTGATTGATTGATTGATTGATTGATTGATTGATTGATTGATTGATTGATTGATTGATTGATTGATTGATTGATTGATTGATTGATTGATTGATTGATTGATTGATTGATTGATTGATTGTTTCATTTGTTGTTTTTGCTGGGTATTTGGGGGGTTGGTTGCCTTTGGATTCTTCGGAGTCTTCGGAATCAATGATTCGATGACTAGAAGCGCTTCGTCTCGCGATTCAGGAGATTGTAAGGAAGACCACCCCGGAGGCGCACACTGAGATCCCGCAGCTGTGGATGCGGGGCAGCAAGGGGTCTTCACTCGTGACGAGGGTTCCGTGGCGAAGGCATTGGGTCTCAAAGTGAGGAATCGGAAGAGGAAAGTGCGCTTGCAACATCGGGGCACTCTGTTGGCGAACCTAGCGGACCTAGGAACATGCGGGGCAATACTCGCATCAAGCTGAAGAACGGCCGTTTGATCGACATGGTTACAGGCGCGAGGGTCAGACTTGCTCTGCAAGTCCTGGGGCGGCATGTGTTACAGCCCAGCCATGTATTCTTAGTTTCTCTGGCCTTCTCTTGTTTGCCTTCCGGGCAAGCGGATAATGCTTTGATGTCGTTTTCTGGCCAACCTCGGTAGTGCTTGTGTTTCTAGAGTCGGTGATATCTTTGTTGTTTCTAGGGCCTTCCGGACCTGGTTTCCCAGTAACCCATTTTTCCCCCGAGCTCGCCTTTTGACGTGTCCGCTCCGTGCGCCGCGCGCTGCACTCGCAGGTGGGCAGAGCTCTCTGCAGGCCAGGGTTGGGCTATTGTTACAACCAGACTCTGGCCCACACGGAGATCGAGTGTCGCGATCTGGGTTTTTTAATCCAAACTGCTTTGAATGTTATCCAACATGTATATCTGTATATCAGAGCAGTTCGCAGTTCGGGGTTTGGTTGGGGGCTTCCCTGCAGGCCATCTACGGAGGGGTGGAGTTCGGCTTGGACCGCTTCGAGCTGTCGCAGCGCCACGCCCTGCAGGGCCAGCCGGGGATGCAGCTGGGGCAGTCAGGCCGCCAATTCGGGCGAGGTCCAACGAGACGGGTGGCGTTGGAAGCTTTCGTCTTCCTTCCGATCTGCTGGGGGGTAGGGTTGCTTGAAATTGGCAATGGATGTAAAGAGCAACCAAGACACTGTGACGCCAGCCAGTTTTTGGCCCCTTTTGGGAAACGACTGTATGTTGCGGCCGGAATAGGGCTCAGTTGAGTCGGAGCCAGTTGGTGGGCTCATCTGTCTTTCCGGACACTTCAGAGCTTTGGTTTGAGCTGTGGCCTTGCTTGACACGTGCCAAGGTGAAAACACCCTTTTGCTTTGACCATGAGCTACATCGGAGTTTGAGCATGGCAACATGTGGCAGCAAGCATCATTTGACATCAGCGTTTCTCAAAACCTGAGATCAGCAGACAAGATCGGTTCGCCTCCGTGTTCCGTTCAACAACCAGCCATTTGTGGCTTGATGGAAGCCCCCCATGTCATGGACGTGATGAGCTTGCAAAACATCATTTGTCCTTGGGAGTCCTTGGGGATTCATAACTTTGCCAGGGTTTCGCCTTTGGTTTCCACAGCCACCTCCAAGTCGAACGCTTCCTGTTTGCTCACTTGTGCGAAAAGCAGGGTCGCTTTTCGGTGGATGGTCTTCAAAGGAAACCAATGTGGGACCGATGATTGGAAGGACATTCACACGGAATCATGCCTTGCAGAGATCTTGTGAACGTGCCATCATGGAGCTGAGCTCAACAATCTTCAGTCATGGACCGTAAGCCACCTAAAGCAATTAATTGCTGCAAGGCAAGGTCTATGTGGATGGGGACGGGGTCAAAATGGATACATGTAGCAAACAACCGCACTCGATTGGACATTGGGCATGTCGCTCCCTCAAAGCGCGATGAACTGCTAAATTGCCTGTGCCTTTGTTCTTTTTGGTCTTCCGGGGGCCTTGGGGATGCCTAAGGCCAAGGAACGGACGGACTTGGCCTCTGGGCTCGGTGTGAAGAATCCCGGGGAAGCTGGAATGGTTGTGGAAAACCCGGCAGGGTTGGAAAATCACCCATCAGCTAAAAGGTGCCACAGATTGCGGGGGGGTTTTGACGGCAGGCCGACCCATGTTCATGCCGCAGCGATTCCAGTTGGGCCAGCGCGAGATGCCGCAAGGCGGGGTGCAGGGCGTGGTGCTGAGCCGGCGTTTGAGCTGAGCCTTTCCGGTTTGTGGTCGAAACCGATTGTTTGCGGAGAAACTGTTTTTGCTGGTCAGGGAATCAACAGAGATTTGGGGAATTGGACATCACCTGTTAGAAGGCTAAGTTCGGGGTCATTCTGATTCCAACTCATTGCCTATTGAACCGCCAGAAGCCGCCCGCAGTCCATTCCGGCACGAGGGTCCGTCTTGGACCTGCTCATTTCGACAACCTCCCCCAACTTCCAGCCTCTCTTAAGGAAGCGGACCCTAGATCTTGCAGGAAGGCCGTATTGAGTGCGTTGCGTCCAAGGTGTGGACCTGAACTTGGACAAGTTCGCTCTCGACACGGAGGAGCCGTGGCTGCCGTAAGCCAGAGGCCCTAGCCATCGAGGTGGCTTCAGACTTTCGGTTGATTGGCTTTAGTATATTTTGGTGGGTAGATGGTAGTTGAATAAGGAGACGGGTTGGTGGGTAGATGGCATGCGAGACACGGGGATTGCGCCAAACTGAGCGATGAATTCCTCTTCGGCATCCAATCTTTTGCCGAAGAGAGAAACAGGGAGGTGGGTGATCGGTTGCAAACTCTCGCTTTGATTACTCCCAGTGCCAAGTGCAAGCATTGGGATATGCATCAAACTCATTTTTGAAGCAAACTGATTCGGATCCCCCAACTGGGGGCATCCACCCGAATGGTGCCGTGCTGCACACATTAGGAGCCCCGCACGGAGAAACAGAAGCGAAGCGCGGCGAAATCCATTGCGGTCCCAGACCTCCAGTGTCCTCAAATCCCCTCGAGACTTTTGGAGGTTTGACCATTCATTTCTGTTCTCAAAGTTTGAACCACACCAGAAAAGTGGTTTCCTTTAGGTTTCCTTTTTGTGTTTCCTTTTGTTTTTTTTGGTTTCTGCATATTTGGAAAAACCTCCAATGAAAAAGGCCGCGCTGCGGCGGCAAGCGGCTCGCCGCTCGCCGCTCGGCCAGGAGCGCTTCAAGGGCCGGCTGCCGCCCTGCAGCGGTGGCCCGAACTCGCTGGAAGCGCGGACCACCCTGGGCAAGGCCGACAAAGTCCGGAGTGGCGTCGTCCTTTTTCAGGGGCTGCAACAAAAATGGCGAAGTTCTGTTCTTTTGGTTTCCCCTCAAAAACAGACTCAAATATGGCAAGCCCCCCTTTTCAAATGTGGTTCCGTGAGCTCCTCTGCGTCAGCTGGCAATTTGACATTTTGCGGGCCTATTTTTGTTGCATCCCTTTGAGTTCTGGTCTCTCACAGCTGCGAGTCCGTTTTTTTTTCCTCCTTTTTTCGAGGCCTCAATATGGTACCCTTTGAACACCAACATTCTCCAAATTCATGTCCACCAATCATTTTGGTGGTTCCAGCTTTTGAAATTCGGCCATGTTTTGATTTGTCGCGATGCTCCAATCTGCTTCAGGCCTTCCTGCACAGCCTTCAGCAGAGGTCTTGGCACCTCGGGCTCTCAAGGGGGGGAGGAGGCCAGGCCAATACCTTGGCCGCCATGGCCCATGGGTTTTCGAGAAGGTCCTGTTTTCTTTGGGCAAATTGTACTTTTTCTTGGGTTGGTGCATGGTGCAAGGATACATTCGGGCCAGTGCTGAAATTCATTAGAGGAACCGAATCCTAAAGTAGGAGATTTGGATGTCGTCCTAAAAAGATCGCCCCAGGCTTTTGGCGCCTTTGGCGTGTGTGGCATCTGCTTTTGCTTGGCTTCATGAGGCCCGGCGTGAAGCCGGAGGATCAGAAGCTGATCTTGAGCATCTTCACCGTGCCCCAGTGCGACCGGACCCAGGAGGCCGACCTCTTCATTCCCCCAGACCCGCCCCTCGAAGCGACGGCAGTCCTCGGTTCTCGCGAGAGAGGGGAGTCGGAGGGAGAGGCACGCGCGCCCGGGAGTTGACTGACAGATCGCTTGTTAGTTGAGAAACTCGAGGAGCGGTTCGACCGATTAGTCTTTGAGATGCTTCACTTTGGAGGTAGCAAGATGGAAAAGGTGGATCTTCCTCAGGAAAGAGCGTACCTTTGAGAGGATTGGGCCATTGCCTTCGTGCCCAGGAACGCAGGCTACACCACCAAGCTGCGCAATCTTGTGGGTGAGGACATGAGTGTAGGCTCAAGCGCCCTTGTGTATTGTGTTTTCTTGCACAAGGGAAACCAACATGAAAGCACCCAACGGAGAGGTCCACCTCAAAGCCAACTCCGAGTTTTCGGAGTTGCTTCACCTTGGTAAAGGAATTCTTTGGTCGAAGTTGTAACCCAATTTTGCATGGGTTTGAAGCGTCTGGACTAGAGGAATTTCTTCAGCAGAAGGCAAGCAAATGGCTGTGCGTACCCAAAATGGAACCCTGGTAAAAGGAAACATGGATTAAAACCTGCGGCCCCCGGTCGTCTAATGTTGGCCCAAACCCAAATGGCACAAAGCCATGGCCAAAAAACACGATTTGGGTGTTTTCAGGTACACCTTTTTTGGTGGTTTTAAGGGAAACCAAAAGGACAGCCACAACTTTTTTGGGGCCCTGAAACGAAGACACACCACCCATTTGGTGAATAGCAACTTGCACGCAGATTTGGTTACGGCAACTGTTTCACCTGATACTTAGATTACATTCATCACTACAGTGTGAATCAACAGCGGTCCCAGACATATGTTAGAACCCCTGGCATGATCCACTTTGTTTTTTTTTGAAAAAGGGTTCTTTTTCCTTGTGGCTTCCCTTCAACCCCAAAACAACAGATGCCCCGCCCCCCCACCCCCCCCCCCCCCCGATTGCAGCACACTCGTGTTCCCATTCCCAGGAGCGGGGCATCCGGGAGCGCCGTAAGTTGCGCTTTGCGGATAAGCGCCTTGGCCTGGGCACGAAGAAGTGAGACCTGACCCGGTGCTTTGAGGCATAGTAGGCAACTGGATTAAGACATCAAGAAACATCTAGAGCTCAGTTGTTCAAAGCGAGAACCTTTTTATTTGGGAACTGAGAGGGAACAGAGTACCCAAATACTTATCCTTCGTAGGAATTATGGAAGTGGACTTGGGGGAGGGGCCTTTGCAAGAAGGATTCGTTCTGGGCTTGTACCCAATTCAACCGTCAAGTAGAGGGTCTGGAAAATGTGAGAATTCTGCTTAGTTGCGGGATGATCCCCTGGGATACACACAGCGGGAAAAGCAAATGCCAAAACCACCCGCAAGGCATGTGCGTGCCCAGGGGCTTTAGTTACGCGGCCCAATTTGTTTTTGATTGAGCCATTTTGGAAGTTTTCCCCAAACAGTCCTGGCCCATGGATCCCTTGATTCTTTGTGACGGCCCCCCAAATGGTTGGTGGACAGAAATCTACGCAAATTCAGAGAGCTCTATAAACGAGTTCCAATAGCGTGCACAGGACAATCATGATGTTTTTCGCATCCGATTTTTGGAGCCCATTTGTCGAACCCATTCAACGGGGCTCTCAAAATGGCCCCAGTTTTTGGGTTCGCTTTAGCCACAGCAGTCAAGGGCGACATTTGGTTTGAGACACTCAACGTAAACCCGTGCGAGTTATATCGACGTCACTATTCTTTTTGTTTGGGAGGGTGCGCCGTCAGCCAAAGTGAAGGCTGACTTATTATTATGATTTGCCCAGATGCGCCTCCTTTCCAACAAGCGCGGAAGTGGACAGGGGGCTCCCCAAAAGGACAGTAGTGGTCCAAAACCCTCCTGTCAGCTTTCATGCTGGTTCTCAGCAGGGAATCAACGGGGGGTTTGGGAAAGAGCCTAGGGATCACCTTAAGGGAAGCCAAATCCTGGGGTCATTCCGTTTCTCATTCCCTGCCTAGGGGCTTCGTGGTGGCGAACCCGGGCCCCGACTTCCCGCGAGTCTGGACCTCCCGGCACCAGGTGGAGCTGGAGGGGTGGCTCGGCTGCGGCCGTCGCGAGTCCAGAGTCGTTCGTTCGGAAGGGTTGGTGTATGGTCTGATCCTAGAACTTGTCTCTGTGTGAATCTTTGTAGAGGTGTTTGCGTGTGTTTTTTTTTTGGAGGGTGGGGTGTTTGGGGCTAGAACCATCCAGGGGAACTCACAACCCACGGGGTGTTGTTTGTAGTTCTGGTTGATCAAAAAGGGTCCACATTTTACAGGGGACGGTTTGGAGTCACTGGAGTATGGTTTAATGGTGAGTCAAGATGGTTTGTAACTGGGGCTTTCAGCTAAAAGCTGGTTAAAGCCGGCTAAGGGTCGTGTTAGTAGTCAGTTGCTTGTCGGTAACAAACAATTATATGGGATATGCGGGGTAAATGATGACAGGTGACGTTTCACCTCGTATTTTTTGCATGCCTAGGCGTAACGACTGCAGGAATGTGAGCCTAGTAGTTCCATTTCCCTGTATAGCAGGTACCCAAAGAAGCCACCCTTTTAACACCAAAAACAAAATGGGCTGGTTAGCTATCAGAGGGGTTTGGGGATCCACTGGGCAGGATCAACCGCAGCAGATGGGGGGGTTGTGTCCTGTTTTTAGAGGCAATCCCTTTTTCAAGCAGACTGCGCCAAATTGACTCCTCCGGATAGTTGACCCCCCACAGACTAACGAATCGAACCCAAAAAGGAGGGTCCCGGGTGGAAGAAAGACTCCCGTGTGGCATATGTAGCTGGGTGCACTTTCTATCAGGTTTGTAAAGTAGCAGTTGTAATGGGAACCCCGGAGCAATATAGTTGATGAATATAGGGGGTGTCCACTTTTAGTGGGGGGTGGTCATCACTTTTGAAGGGGAACACCCCGTTCATTATTCCCGTTGTTCTTGTTGAAAACCTGAGATGACCAAAAGCAGCCGAGCCGAGTGCATCAGGGCAATGGGCGGGGCCTCTGAAAAAAAAATATGCAGGTCAAGAGCTTTTAAACTTCTTTCATATTCCTTCCTCGCACCTGCTAGGTTCTACCTGGGTTGATTTGTTCGAAGCAGCCATCCAGGGTTGTGAGTGTTGGGAATTGTCGCTCCGGGGTCACATTTGATTTGAGCAATCTGAGGCTGTATTCTCGAGTGTTTGTCTGGCAGGCAGATCCACTAGACGTGCCCAAAAAGGTGAAAGACGACAACACGCCCAGGCGTATCTCCTACACCGTCCCCACCAAGCTGGGCCTGGTGAAGCTGGACGTGGATGAAACCTTTCAGCGCCAGCTCTTGCAGGACTCGCGGCCGTGTTGATCCGAGCTGTGAGCTGGTTTGGAGGCCGCGGTTTTGCGAGGGTGGTTTTGGGGCACGCGAAGGTGACATTGAGCCGAGCTATGGAGCATGAATTTGACCAGAGGCGATGACAAAGCCCTGGAACAGCGGTCGTAGAAAAAGGCAGCTGTTCAATCAAAGCCTTGTCAGGGCTGGCCGAAAAGCGTGCCATTCGGGTTGTTACCTTGGTAGCCTTTGGACGGGAGAAGCACAAAACAGGATCCTTTTGTGTCAGGAAGTCGCGCCCACTGCGCCGGAGTGCCTTTGGCAGACAAGGGGAGGTGCCGCTTTTCCGGGGCTCAGCAATCAAGTTGCAGTAGCGTGTGCCGCGTTCTGGCGTGGCCCTCGCGGACGGGATGGGACGCGACAAGCAATCATAAGCTGCTCCTACCCCCCAAACAAATGAGACATATATAAAGTAAACAAAACCAACAGGAAAGACACATCCCAAGCACACCCCCGAGGCTTTGGTGTCTAAGGCAAGTTCTTTCGCCGAGGTTTTGCCAGGTCACGGAGGACGGGATCACCTTCCGCATCTACAAATTGGGCAGCCTGGAGGCCAGGATTTTGCGCCAGCCAAGCATTAGGATGGATCGCGCTTGGTTGCGCATCTTTGGTGAAGACGGGAGTGGGCCCTTTTCCAGTTTTTTTTGGGCCTTCCAAAGTTGAAGCCTTTTTTTTCCCCAAAAGCATCTCTGATGCTTGGGTTCTGCTTTAGGTTTTCTCTTAAGGTGCCTGGGAGCGATACAAGCTGTGACGACGGAGATAAGAAGGGATTTCCATTTCGTTGTGCTGCAGACCGGGCGTGCGATGCCGGCTGGGGGTGCAGACCGGGCGTACGAGGCTGGCTGGGAAAACGGCGGTGTGGGGCTGGCTGGGGGGACGGCGGTGTCGTGCAGACTGGGCGCGCGAGGCTGGCTGGAAACCGCCCGCGAGCGAGACTGGCGCGGTGGACGCTCGTGACATGCGGAAACCGCCCGCGAGCGAGACTGGCGCGGTGGACGCTCGTGACATGCGGAAACCGCCCGCGAGCGAGACTGGCGCGGTGGACGCTCGTGACATGCGGAAACCGCCCGCGAGCGAGACTGGCACGGTGGACGCTCGTGACATGCGGAAACCGCCCGCGAGCGAGACTGGCGCGGTGGACGCTCGTGACATGCGGAAACCGCCCGCGAGCGAGACTGGCGCGGTGGACGCTCGTGACATGCGGAAACCGCCCGCGAGCGAGACTGGCGCGGTGGACGCTCGTGACATGCGGAAACCGCCCGCGAGCGAGACTGGCGCGGTGGACGCTCGTGACACGCGGAAACCGCCCGCGAGCGAGACTGGCGCGGTGGACGCTCGTGACATGCGGAAACCGCCCGCGAGCGAGACTGGCGCGGTGGACGCTCGTGACATGGGGAAACCGCCCGCATGTCACGGGCGTCCACCGCGCCAGTCTCGCTCGCGGGCGGGTTCCGCATGTCACGAGCGTCCACCGCGCCAGTCTCGCTCGCGGGCGGTTTCCGCATGTCACGAGCGTCCACCGCGCCAGTCTCGCTCGCGGGCGGTTTCCGCCTGTCACGAGCGTCCACCGCCAGGTCACGAGCGTCCACTGCGCCAGTCTCGCTCGGGGGCGGTTTCCGCATGTCACAAGCGTCCACCGCGCCAGTCTCGCTCGCGGGCGGTTCCTGCATGTCACGAGCGTCCACCGCGCCAGTCTCGCTCGCGGGCGGTTTCCGCATGTCACGAGCGTCCACCGCGCCAGTCTCGCTCGCGGGCGGTTTCCGCCTGTGACGAGCGTCCACCGCGCCAGTCTCGCTCGCGGGCGGTTTCCCCAGACTGGCGCGGGTGACGCTCGTGACATGCGGAAACCGCCCCTCGTGACAGGCGGAACCCGCCCGCGAGCGGGACTGGCGAACTAACGAATCCAAGCAAGCTTACGAAGCAAGTTTGTGAAGGCCACGTGCACGGCTCCATGTGAACAGCCCGGCGTTCCAGGTGCGCCAAGATTGTCCTTTTTGCCGCACACCTGACCCGAACAAATGGTGCCAATGTGTTTCTAGGATGAACCATCTCTTCAGAAGCTGTAGCCTCTTGGGGTTCGCCCGACTTATTTGGAAGCAGCCTGGAAGCACGTTGACATGAATGCTGAGCACACTCGGCCCAAACAAAAGGGCGCACGAACATCCGAACAGCTGACCCCGGTCTACGCAGATCGTGGAAACACTGTGTCTCAGACTTGTTTCAGACAGGCGTCAGACCCACCAAGTGACCGAGGCTTGTCCACACCGAGCCCCCCGCAAAAGCGCAGCGCCGGCCCCGTCTCCACACACCTGCGGCGAATCCACCCAACTTGCCACCCACACGCATCCAATTGACAACGTGCGCGGCCCTTTCCACAAAGTGACCAGTTGCAATTGGTTGCGAATGGGAAAATAGGTGGAGAAACTAACGAATCCAAGCAAGCTTACGAAGCAAGTTTGTGAAGGCCACGTGCACGGCTCCATGTGAACAGCCCGGCGTTCCAGGTGCGCCAAGATTGTCCTTTTTGCCGCACACTTGACCCGAACAAATGGCGCCAATGTGTTTCTAGGACGAACCCTCTCTTCAGAGTCTGTGGCCTCTTGGGGTTCGCCCGACTTTTTTGGAAGCAGCCTGGAAGTTGACATGAATATGCTGAGCACACTCGGCCCAAACAAAAGGGCGCATGAACATCCGAACAGCTGACCCCGGTCTACTCAGATCGTGTTGTAACACTGTGTCTCAGACTTGTTTCAGATGGGTGTAGAGCGAGCTTATGCTTTGCTTCCAATTTGGGAGTGGTAGTTTGTGCGGATCCATTTTCGGATTTCTGCGATTGGTTCTTCATGATGAATCGGATGACTTCGTGCCTTCCATGTAGTGCGGGGCCTGTCATGTTTCACCCGTGCCTTTGCCGTTTTCCCTGCGCTTGGTCAGAGCACAGGCTGCTGGCTGCCAATCCGGCTTGAGTCGCGGTTGCTCCCCTTCTTCATCTGTTTTGGGGTTGATTTCCCAACTGTGAACAACTTAAATCTTGGTTTGCCTTCGGACCCTTGAGCCGGAAAACAACGGGATCCACATGCCATGGGGAGTGAGGCTGGTTTGCTTTTGGGTTCCCGGGCTCCTCTTGTTTTTTTGAAATCTGCCAAAATGCAGCAGCTTGTGAAGATCCAGCGTGGTTCGAAGTTCGGCGCCAGAGAAGTGTACGCAGAAAACGGTTTTGAGGGCCCTATGAGGCAACATGGCCCCACGGTTCTGTTGGGAGTTACTAGGGATCGTGGATCCCCCAGGATTTTTAGACAACGAAAAGGTGAGGCTTCCCAGTCAGGAAACCATAACCATGACCTGCAGCGGCACATATGTGAGGTTCGGTGTCCAACGTATGGAGAAAAGCTAAAGTCCGGACCAAAACTTCAACCACAATCAGGGCACGAGCCCGAATTAGGCGACATTGTGTACGGGATGCCAAGATAGAAATTCGAACTTTTCATATTGTGATTATCCTGGTGGTTTCTATTTGAACCAAAGCGAAAAGGGTACCGAGTCGCAAACACACCCACAATATTGACCGTGGCTGTGCCGCAACTGCGCTTCGAAGACGAACCTCCGTGCAGGTCAGAACGCTGCAGGATCATGCGGGGCAGGAGCAGGCGAAGCGCTGGTTTTGTCGCGGGTGTTGTCTGTTGAGTTCCTTTTTGAGACACCAACAAGATAAGTCTCTACTAGAAGTGGGTCCCCGCTTGGGGCACCCAACTTTCCAATCTCCTGGTGCTTTTTTATGGGTGTGCAAAATAGACATTAGTGGACCCCCAAAATGGCTGTTTTGCTTTTGGTTTCCCTTGAGCAATACATCAATTAGGTTTCCTCAGAAAGAAAGAGCACCTGGCGTCTTTCCGCACTTCCCAAAAGGCCAGGTTTCCCCAAGCGGGGCCTTCCTTCAATTCGCGCTGAGGTACATCAGGTGTTCTCCGCTCGCGGCGCCACCTGGGAACAGACCCCCAGCAAGGCGGAGGCCTCGCTCAAAACCGATGGGAAGCGGTCAGTGGCACCAGTGGCACCAGTGGCACCAGTGGCACCAGTGGCACCAGTGGCACCAGTGGCACCAGTGGCACCAGTGGCACCAGTGGCACCAGTGGCACCAGTGGCACCAGTGGCACCAGTGGCACCAGTGGCACCAGTGGCACCAGTGGCACCAGTGGCACCAGTGGCACCAGTGGCACCAGTGGCACCAGTGTGGCCCTTCTGGTTTGGTGGCTTCTCCACAGAAAAAGGTTGGTAATGGAAAACGGTGTCCCAAGCTCGAGTGATAGTTTTATAGTTGTGGACAATTTGGTTTTAGCTCGCTACTTTCTCCCCTTTCTGTGATAGCAAAGGGCATCCAAGTCAGAAAGTACTCACAGGGATGGGAATTCCACTGAGCGCCTTTCCGAGGCAGAGAGACCTGTTCCGATTCCTCCAGAGTCCCTATATTTCCCTTTTTGTGTGGGTTTATGCAAAGCATCACCTGTTTCGGCCATTGCGTTTCCTCTGGTCGGGGTGATGTAAGGGGAATAGAACCCCCGCGTGTGCTGTTCTTTTGGGGTGCTTGCGCACAGGCCGCGCTGCACAAGGAGCCGCTGAGCCGTTGCAAGATCTACATTGAGGCCCAAGAGCACGAGGCAGGCGGTTCGAGGGTTTGAGTCCTGAGCCCGACCCCAACATGGAAAGTTTGTGCCAAGACTATGGCGCCCGGAAAGGGAAACCATGATGAAGTTTCATGGTTTAAGCATGTTTAAGCGGTGTTTTTGCAAATGGGATCTTCAGTCAAATCGATTGATCTTTTCGACGCGTGTTCACCGAGGTTTTTTGAATTCAGATCTGGGAATTGCACCTGCGCAGCTGCCGAGGGTTTCTCGGTGTCCATGTGCCCCGTTTTTGGACCACGTTTTGAAATCAGTAGACATAGATTTGACTGTCTGGGACGATGGCTTTGAATTCACTTTGGTTCCAATCATCCGACGGGACTCATCTATCAAGGATGCCCGGCCATGAGGTGGACTGAATTCTCGTTCGAAACCGAGCTTGCGTGAGGCTTGCAACCACTACTACGCTGTGCTTGAAACGGAGGAGAAGACTTTGATCGTCACAGAGCGATTGGCTGATGGCTCATTGCGCCGCGGCCGCATGAAGTGTGAGCGCAAGGATCAAGACGCCTTTACAAGTGATGGAAATTTGGCCTCAATGGACCATCGTACCTGTCGGTATTCAGGATTCTCAAGGTGCCAGGTTCAAGGGATGGATCCGTGGCAAGGGCCACCTGCTTCAGTTGAAAGCCGCGCTTATGACATGGTTGTTGTTGGGAAACATTTTACATGTTTGCTTATTGTGGTTTAGTGGGAAATCCCGGCTTAACTGCAAAAAATGAAATTGTTGCTTCTCTTCCAACGTCAAGCAAGATGAGAAGATGGGTCCTCCACAAAACAGGTCGAGGCATGCCGCAAGCGGCAAGCGACGCATGCGAGGTCCTGGTCGCAGATCCCGGGCCTTGAGGATCGCAACTCCTTGGCCAAGCTTCTCTTCACCGTGTCATGCAAGGAGCGCTGGAACGCGCGCGTGCCATTTCTCTCCCTCAGGTGTCCACTTTGAACATCACCCCACCAAAAGGAAACTCACTTTCAATTGGCCCAAAAGGTGATGTTCACACTACCTTTTAAGGGGGAATGGAACGCTTTTGGGAGGTTGTTTTGTTGCAGAACGACGGAATCTTTACAAGTCGCTGCAGGAGGGGCTCACCGTGGGCGAGGTGGTGAAGCACTGTGAGGCATGCTCGTGGGACTGCTTCGCTCCACGCTTCCAAAAATTCGGGTTGACCCACCTACATTCATACGCGAAAGAGGACGATGGATTGGAGAGATATGGCAGAGCAAGTGAATACGTTTGTCCACTCGTCTCTTATGACGACTTTATTTGGCTTATCTTGCACAACAACATCGGAATTATTCAGTTCCTTTTAGTTCCACAGTTTCTTATGATGCCCCTGGACCAAAATGACTTACTTGTTGCTGACTTGTTGCCGGACATCACAGGAAGCCAATGCTATTAGTCCCTGGGAGTTGGGTCGGAGAGTTTTGGAAGAAAGCCTTTCTTGTGCGGTTTGGCCCCCTGTTCAATGTTGGACATGTTTTCTTTGTGCCAGAGGGGGTGTTTGGCATGCAAATAGCTGCCGCCGACTCCCTACTCCAGGCAATGCCGAAGGAGACCACGGCGGAGGGGAAGCGCTATGCCAAGGCGCGAGGGGAAGAAACCTTAGTTGCAACAGTTTCGAACATGGGGCGGTTTCCCTTCCACCGACTGGGGGGTGACTTTGATCATGGGAAGATAATGAGACCAGCCAGTGGGTGGAAGGTTCCTATGTGTTCAGTTGTCCCGAGCCTTGGGAGGCGCTGTACAAGTTCGTCTCAGGGAAGAACCTCCGCGGCAAGTGGGGAGGCGCGCGGGACCGCCTTGCGTAAGAATTGGGACAGCGGGAGGGACCGAAGCATTCCAAGGCATCGACTCGACTTGCATGCCCCCAACTCAAAGAGCCACCGGCCTTGTACCCGGACCTTTGTGAAGAGAGGGGTGCCTGGCTTTAGTCATTTGTTGGGTCCAAAGTTTCCTGACTTGTCTAGGTCCACTTGGGGTTCCGGACACGAGGGAACTCACATTCCCTTCAAAAGCCAGGCCCAATCTATCCAACAACTCACCCAGCCAGCGGGCACACTTCACAGTGCTTGAGCTTTCCCTTTGGTTTAGCGACCCAAAGAGCCGTACACTGGACAAGCGGGCCCTTTCGAGGCAACGCGCGCTGCTACACCGCGCCAAAGGCAACCCGTGGCCTGGGCCGATCCAACGAATTCCAGAGTGCGCCTTGCCGAGGCTGCGACAGTGGCCGTTGCCTTTTCTCGTTTTCTCGTTTGTTTTTTGTTGGTTTGTGTATTTTGCAGGTCAACATCAGTTGTTGGTGGATTGGGTTGATGTTTTAGCCGTAAGTTGCGGGGCCAACAACTGTTTGTTGAACACAGAGTTGCCCTCTGCAACTGGGCGAATGACTGCCGGACCCGCAGTTTCCAGTAGCTGGGGCTGGGGCGGCTTCCCGTAAAACCCCCCGTAAAGGTACCTTGAGTTTTGTCCACATCTCGTCTTTGATCGAACCTTGTCCGAATTGAATCTTTGGCCAGATTGGGTCTCGGGCGTCTATGGACAGTTTCGGTATTCAGGATCGAATCCCAAGATGTGACAAATTTGGACAACTTCTTGGATTCATTGGGTGACTTTAAGGTCATGGGCCTCGCGCGGCATGCGGGCATCAGCGGACTATGAGCATCCGACAGTTTGCGATACGCGGACGTGAGAGTGACCAGTTTGAGAGGGGTTCTGAGGTGTTACAGAGTGTGTTCGCAACTTGTGATGGCTTTCATGAGCCTCTGACTCACATGTTGCTCCCTATCAAGCTGGTGGGCACACGTGTTTTCACTCCTGGTGGTAGATATTCAGGTCTTACTGAACGCAGGACGCAGGATGCCGCACCGTTCACCAGACATTACATTGGGGAACAAGTCTTAAGCTTCTGTGAACTGGTGAACTGGTGGCTGACATTAGCCCACTCCTGCCGGCTTCGGAAGCGACGGATGCTTTTGGATGGCGGTCCTCCGAACTTCTCCCGTGCATCTGGCCAAACAGCAGCAGGAGAAAATAGCTATCAAGTGCGCCGAGCCCAAGTTGATCTGAAGTGGCCTCCATTGTTTGCAGTCCAGGCAAGGGAATTGCTTTGTATATCGGGCTTTCATACGCAGCCAATACAACAACCCATTGGAAAGGCGCTCACAAGGGGCTGAGTTCCCCCCCGCAATCAAATAGAAGCCCAGCACGGAACAAGGAACGATACCGATCAGTTGAAAGGAACATGGCCTGCCTGTTTGAAGTGAGGAAGCTTGCCCAAACACGTTCTGGCTTCTACAGGCAGCGATGGTTCTGCTGATCAGTCAGCTTTGCAGGGCCTTTCCGGCGACCGCTCACACAACTTGGCAACTTGGAAGCGGAGTTCCACTTGCGATTGCCAGACCAGATTGGGGTGCTTTGGATACCTTCATCATCCGCATTTTTTAGCAAAGAACGCCGACACTGGATCCATCAAACTGACTTCCTCAAGCTTTGACACGCAAGTTTTGCAAACAAAACAACAGCACCTCCCCCAAAAGCTGAATTTTGTGAACTCAACATGGAGACCAGTAGTGAATGCGGAAATTCATTCCGGACTCGTTTCTCGATGCATTTCGGCTGAGGTGCCATGGCTGAGGGGCAGCCCCTGGAGGGGGGGGGGGCAGGTGTAGCGATTGATTTTGATGGTGGGTGGTGGACATGAATTTCCTCACCGATTTTTGATGTCTATGAAAGGGCTAGGCCTAAACCTCATTAATTCATACCCAGGCAAGTGGAAGGATAGTGGGGACGGTTCCTTTGCTATATACAGGTACGACAATCGCGCCCTTTTGATTCTTTACCACAGCCTATCACTAGCAGGCTTTGATTGTGACTCCAAGGGACCGGGGTTGGGTGGGGGGGGAGGGAATCAGGATTCCGACAAGCATACCCCATGTCGGCCTTGTTTCCAGGCAAGAACAGCCGGACCTCACTCTTTCTTTGGCTTCAGCTCGAGCTGACATGCAGTGTGTTGGGGCCTCATTCTTGAGGCCTTCTGGAGCTTCGATTCTATCTGACAAATTGGGGCGCTTGAGGTCAAAACCAAGGTTTTGATTATGACAGAAGCCTGGTTTAAGTTTGATGGAACTGCAAAAGCAGCCCACTTGTGGCTATTCAACCCCCTTTAAACATGACCATTGAAAAACAGCCCCCTGTTGGCTTCAGGGGTGTCAGAGGCTGGTTATAAGACAAACTTGGCTGTGACTCAACAAATGTACTTGGTAAATGGAACCAAAGACTAAAAGAAGCGTTTTTTTTTAGCTCTGAACATTTTCTTGAGGCACATATAGCAACCGGAGGTACGTGCTGGTGCATGTCCTGGAAGTCCTTGTGCCGGGCAAAGACCTGGGGGACGCGCCCTCCTGTGAGGCTCGGTCACGACACCGAGCCCGAAGCTTTCCGCCGTCTCGGTGTTTGGTTTGCGACATAATGTTAACCCCGGATGAAGTTAAACCCCTGGTTGATGTTGATTAATGGGGGGTGTGTGTTTTTTTTCTTTTCGTGGGGATTCATCACTTTTGGAGGGAACACCCCCGATTAATGGGACGGGTTTATTAATCCTGGGTCAACATTATGTGATAGAACATCGTGGGAATCAAACACGGCCAAACATCGATTTGGGCTGTTGATTCCTGGCCGGTGGCCAAAAGAAATGATGACCCCCGGTGTAACCCGGGTAGATGAGGGTTAGTAAGGGGCAATCTCAACCATAAATAGGTGCGACCGCCTTTTGAAATATTCTCATTGGTTTGCGTACAGCATTGTAATACCAGGCTTTGTTTGCAGCGCATTTGAGAAACCGCCTCAGGGGTTCGCCCCAAGTTTCGGCACACCTATCAATCATCCGAAAGCCATGCTGGTACTGTCGGGTGGCCTTTGTTCACTCTTGCGCGGAGTGTCGACGTCGAGCTGGCAGTACAGGGAATGCAGGTTGTCCGTGTTCCACAACCGATAAAACAAACAATGTTGTTCATGACAAACTCATGATAGATGTGCTCTCTTTCTGTTGTCCTGTGCGCGGTTTTTGTTAGCAAGCATATCTGTCCAATCATCTCCAATACAGCGGGCTTTAGATTACCGCCGAACAAATGATATGCAGGGGTGAGAAGACGCGTCTGATCCATTGGTCATGTTGTTTGACTACTGCTCATTTTCCCCCTGAAGCTTGAGCTCAATCTTGCCCGACTTTTTCACCTTCGCGATCAAGCAGATTCGAGAGAGCGTGTTCGACGGGCACTTCGCAGAGAATGCAATCTCTGCTTGTTCACCGATAGCTGAAAGCGACTTGTAGGTGTCCTTTGCGGCCGAGACGGGAAAGGATAGTTGTCATGACGGGTTAAATGACATGTTTTTTCCATTAAAGAACAAACAACTGGTGTTCGTATTAAAACACTTGAATGTTGGTCTCCGAAAAAAAGGAAAAGAAAAAACACCAATGGCTTTTACCAAACGAAGTCCCAAAGCTGGAGCGTCCCGGTGCCGCAGGTAGCTTTGGCCGATGCCACTGCGCAGTGCCCCGTGCGGGCCACCAGAGAGATGTTCAATCTATTTGTTTTCCCTCCCAGATTCTGTCGGTTTTCGAGGGCGCCCATTTCTTGTGGTAATAAAAGGGAAGCCAAAAGCATCCACCATTTTGTGGGGTCTAAAACAGACACACCCACATGGCGCTTAAAACAGGGGGTCCATTCAAGCGGCAGTTCGTCTTCCAGATACCTTCCCACAGGTAGAGTAGGCTACCACCATGGTTACAACTGGGGCAACCTAAATATACGTGAGATTGCCTACTCACTAAGTGGGCTGAATTGCAAAAAGGCTTTGGATGTGTTCCACAAATGCCGAGCACATGCAGCGTGTAGGGTGACACGTCTTGCAACGGATCCTGAGAATTCCTCCTTTTGGCGTGACCCTGAACAGGCGACCCCGGGCAAGTGGCCTGGTCTCCGTTCGGCCCCCTCTTCCTTGTTTCCTCCAGAAACGGCCTGAATGAGACCTTGTTTAGGGTCAAGCAAGGTTAGGGAGAAGGGACGCTGAGAAAACAAGGAGATTTGTCTAATACTTAAACGGTCCCACAGGTTCCGCAAAACCATTAAATCGTTACTTATGGCTTGTGCGGCTTCAATTAAACCATCCCAAAGGTTCTCTCTGAGATGCTTTCCGAGGTTCCGTCCACGCTGGAGGGCGAGAATATCGCCCTGCCGGTTCGCTCCTCGAGACTTGATCGCTCGGGCAACCGATCCTTTCAAGTTGAGCCACCGGCAAAGCCGTGCCAACTTTTTGATGCTTTTCATGGTTTCAAGCAGGCCATTTTGATTTTTAAGTTTGACGACATGTTGGTTACAAGCTCAGTTGGCTACTGTAGATGCAGTAGACAAAATGCAAGTAAACTAACCAGAACCAGTTATGAATTGCCAGAGTGAATCACTTCCTCCTTGCAACACTTTCCCCGCTACCATACTGACCGGAGTCAATTGAATCGTGCATATTCTTTTGATGGAGCGGCAGTGAAGCCTCGGCCTCTGACGCGACCAGGCTTTTCACAACCACATGGGACAGCGCATGAAGGAGAATCTTATGTACTAGACAGGACCTTCTATAGACGTGCATGCGTGAAGGCCAGGGATCTGTCCCACATGTGTCTTGTGGGACGCTCACTCAGGGCTCGACCCATGGTTGATCTGATGCAAGCCGGAGCTTCCAAGGACTGTGAGCAAGCAGGCTCCCAAGGCAAACATGGGACTTGGTAGGGCTGGTCACTTTGGTTCAGGCCAGTCAGTTTTCATGGTTTTGGGAGGGGAATTGCGACATTTTGCTTCTCTCTCTCCCCGAAAGGAACTATGTAATGACTTGTTCTGAAAGGGGATCCTTTCGATCCAATTAGGGGAAGGCCTCAATGGCAGTGATTTGTTTCAGGACTACTATACCCCTCAGCCCCCGACTTGTCTTGCCTTCCCGGAACAAGAGTGGAACTACCGCTTCTTCGTATCCTCTGGATCTCTGGTTGCCAAGCCATATTGAGGCGCACCTTAGCGAAGAGGATATTGTACGAATTCAACAGCAAGCCTGATCATCTGGATGTCCATCCCTCGCAAGTGGGTTATGGTAAGGGAACCACAGTTTCCCCAGTTACAACAGGGTTTCCCCCATTTCCCTTTTGGAATCTCCAAAAGTAGCAGTTTCCATGGCAGCCACCAGTAAATCGCAGCCTTAGGGGAAACTTCGTGACCCCAGATAGAACCACGGCCGGAACTGACCGCACCGAATTCGTTGCGCTCAGATTCCGGGGGACGCGGATCCCGTGGTCTACGTGCGCGCCAGAGACTCTGAGCAGCGGCCGGTGGGCACGGCACTGAGCGACTGTGCGACGGTGGCTGCACGGGGCGACGCATGGGACGTAGAACGTGGATGCATTTCGTCTTCCCATTTCGGTTGAGTCATCCTTTACTTCCCAGGAAGTTGTGGCATTTGATCTTTCAGTCAGGTATATTCTTGTTGGGTTGAGCTTTTTGGGTCGACGCCACGAAAGTCTTCAGATTGTTCACCGTTTAGTTGAGGAAAAAGTGCATGCGGCCGTGCCAATGGGCCCGTCTCCGCGTGGTTTTGAAGGAAAACCAACACGACAGCCACCACTTTTTTATTGGGTTCTTTCGGTGTCTTTTGTCCAATTTGGAAATACACGGTGGTGGAAAATCGGATTTCAGGCCCAGATTCTGCGATGCGAAAGGAAGGCCCTTAAAGTGATAAAAGTAGTCATGGCAATCAGCCACTTTGGTATCAAAGAAAGGTTTTGTCCAACTCCACAGCCATACTTAAGCATTATCAACATGTTCCGCGTGATCTTCACAATGTGTAAGGATGAACTCATCCCTTAGTCGCTCCTTATGGTTTTTCATTTCGTACTGAGAAGCAAGTGACATTTTGATTGGTGGGAGGATTCAAACTCCTGGTTCGTGGTGAATGGGAAACCACCTTCAAACCAGCACTCCAAATCACTTGGATTGGTTTGGGGATTTGAACCCTGGTTCTGGCTACACAGGCTACGAAACTGTTTTCCTCCAGACCTTGAACTGAGCGGCCTTCATTCCGGGGTGGCCAGAACTCCAAACCAAGGGTGGCTCGTCTTGGTTTGGAGGAAAACTAAAGGTTTTGAAGGAAACCCAAAGAAAAAGCAAAAGAAATCAAAAGGAAAACCAAAAGGAACAGCAAAAAACACCAAAAGGAAAACCAAAAGGAAAACCAAAAGGAAAAGCAAAAGGAAAACCAAAAGGAAAACCAAAAGGAAAACCAAAAGGAAAACCAAAAGGAAAAGCAAAAGGAAAACCAAAAGGAAAACCCAAAAAAACCAAAAGGAAAAGCAAAAGACATCAAAAGGAAAACCAAGAGGAAAAGCAAAATAAATCAAGAGGAAAACCAAAAGGAAAACCAAAAAAAACCAAAAGGAAAAGCAAAAGAAATCAAGAGGAACACCAAAAGGAAAAGCAAAAGAAATCAAAAGGAAAACCAAAAGGAAAACCAAAAGGAAGACCAATAGGAACAGCAAAATAAATCAAAAGGAAAACCAAAAGGAACAGCAAAAGAAATCAAAAGGAAAACCAAGAGGAGCACCAAAGGCCCTTCTCGTGGGTCCCCTAAAAAACAACACACCCACCAGCTAGGAGCTGAGTTGGGCCCCGTTCACGAGCGTCTCGGGCCGAGGCATGGTGGTGGTGCCAGTCTCCGCGCTGGTGCCTATGGAGGTGCGGAAGTGATGAGAAGAGCTTAGCGAGACAATTGAAGCTTGAAAGAGAAGAGCTTCCTTTCTTCATTCCCTTTCTCTTTCATTATTGTTTATTGGCTCTTGTCTTTTCCTTTCTCCAGTTTTTCACGATCATTCTGGATGTGAAGATGGAAGAGTAACCCGCCCTTCATAAACACGCCGTTTTGGGTGGGAAAACTAAATGGACAACGCACATAGCCAGGGATTCATCAACCTGGTTTAGGGGGTGCCATCCCAGGTGAAGGATTCCCGGCACACCCCCGACCAATATCAAGCAGGGGTATAGAAATCATGAGGCTTCGCAGGCAACAAACATCTGGGGTGCCGCTCAGGTGGGCCTTTGGAGTGCCCCTGTGTCTGGTTGCAAGCAAGAATCTGAACAGGGAGGTTAGCGACACCTTCGCACAGCCCGGTGTATGGAGGCCCAAGGACATGATGCGTGGGTGTGTCTTTTCTCGGGTACTATGGGGGTTGTTTCGAAGGGAACTTTGAGGGACACCGATCATCTTAGGCTGAGAGTGTCCGTCCCTGCTTGATTGATTGGAACACATACTCAGAGAACACAAAAACGAAGCTCCGCCAGATTTGGAACGTGTGGTATGCCATGGACGATGGGAGTGAAGATGTGGAGGAGAAACCTGCCGAGGACTGGGTTGTGGAAAGGGTCTGGTGTAGAAGCACATCAATTAGGTGACTCGCAGTGGACCTGAGAGGGTTCTTGGTGAGATTTGTGGATGAGGCAAGAATTGATAACATCTTACATGGCCTCTGACTAGAATCATGAACAAAGAACCAACATAAATGCTAGGCTTTGGGTTGGCTAACCAAGGACGTGCGCGAATCAAATCGACAGGGGGCGAGCCCTAAACCAGGAGACTCCCATGTCCTTTTGGGGAAGGCCCAAGGAATCATGTCCTGGGAAAGCGAGATAATGTCTTAACACAGGGGACACCGACAAGGTTAGTTTCCTTTTAGGTTCCTATAACACCACTCCAAAGGGGGAGACGACACACTCACAAGTCTCAGTCTGGGAATCATGATCGTGCAGGACAGACATGAGAGCTGGGGCTTAATATGCAGAGCGCTGATGCGAAGCCAGAGCCTGTCCCAAAAGCTTCTACCAAAGTCCAAGGATCAAACTCAAGCAGCAATCAAGAATTCTCTCACTATCAAAGCTTCCTGGAAAGGGCCTTGTCAAAAAGAACCCTGTTGGCGATTTGACCCTGGTTTCATTCAATTCTCAGGGACCGCTGCTACATGTGGCCGCACCATCGCCCTCCTTCAGCGACCATTTTTTGGGCGCCTTGACGCCTTAGGAGACGCCAAAGATGCATTTACTCCTCGAGCACGTTCCTGCGGAGGCGCGCGGGCGTTGTTCTTGCAACCAATGCAAAGATCCCTATTCAGGAAACCATGACGACCCGCAGAAGTAGTTTTCACCCTGGCACAGATGTGCCAGGGTGAAACCCACCTGTGTGCTTCGGGGTTACAAGGGATGGCCATCATGACCCATGACTTGAAACTGGCGAGTGGACTGCGAGTTTTGACCTCAGCCCGCAAGGCGGCAGCACAGGAGACGAAGCAGTCCCGGGATATGCGCACGCAGGCAGGTCCCGATGGGATCTGTGAAACAACAGTCTTCTTCCCAGCGTAGCACCCGCAGAAGATCAATGGAGCCTACCATGTTTGGGGAGGGCAAGGCCCTGGAGGGACCAAGACTAAGGGGCCCAAAGCGGGTTTCCAGCTCAAACCAGCTTCATGGATAGCCCCCTATTTTCTTCACCGTGAGGGTTCTCGAAGCATGTCCTTTGCCCTGGAAGATCTCACGGGGCTGGCAAAGGGCCCTTTACAACCCTCTTATTGAACACGATACGACGGCTGACCGTTAGGGGCCTCCAGTTTTTGACACGTACGGTCATGCTGGTTGCCTCGACCCGGGCCGTGGGAAACGGAGATGGTTGTAACGGTGGCTTGAAGAAGGGTCTGCCGGTGCCCCTTTAGGGAAACCGAAAGGAGGTTGTTTTGTTTAATGGGTCTTCAAACACGTTTAAGCAAGTGCTTGGGTGAGGGTCTGTTGTTTTGCAGTGAACCCTTTTTGGGTCGATTTTAGGGGAAGCGAAGAGGAATCTGCATTTCATTACCAGCAAACCTAGACACCCAAAACACCGGGGCCGCCAAACTGGTAGTTTTCCATTTTTTCCTTTAAACTGCAGAAGGTACCTGGAAAAAACCACGCAACCAGTTAATTCCCAAGTTGGCCGAGGACTTCCTCCTCCGCGCGCTTCAGCAACTGAATGCGTCGCTGGAGGCGAAGGCCCGCCCGTCCGCTGTCACAAGCCGATTCACAGAGGGCCACTTTGATAGGTTCTACCAGGTCTTGAGGTTATAGTCAGGCCTTCTATAAACGTTTGGAGGCATTTTGGTAGAACCAACAGTCAACGAGTTTTGCGTGCGTTGCTCAATTGGTCAAACGAACAAGTACTTCTTTGATGGGTCGCTCCTGTCTCATGGGGCCATTTATCCAACAAGGTTGGCTATGAGGCCAGTCAAGCAGGGCGATGAGCATCAGGTCTCCGGGGCGCAGGTTACCGATTCTGAAGAAGCGGGTTTCGAGATCGATCCGGCAGCGTGTTTTCCGCCCCCGATTTCGGAGCCCATTTGTGATCGAACCCATTTAGGCGTGTCATGTTTTTTGAGGGAACCCCCTTTTTTCAAGTCACGTGAAGTGGGTTTTTCCCGTCGACAGGTGATGGAGCAGGGCCCCAGCTGGGAGCCCAGCAGCTTGTTTTCGCCTTGACCGTGCCAGATTGTGGGGCTTGTTGTTTGAGGGGACTGTTTGGAGGGACTGTTTCTTCATTTTTTTGGGGGCATGTTTGGAACAGGGCGACTTTTGTGTTCACAGGCAAACCATTTTACATCAGGGGATCAAAGACCAGCTGCTGTTTGTGTCGCATTTGGGAGGAAACAACATAGTTTTTTTGCACAACTTGGGCGGGGTCTACATGTTTTCTCAGTGCGCCCTCTTTAGGTGCCACGACGGCCAGCGCAGGCCTAGTCCGGTGGGTCAGTGTTGGGTCTTTGGCTTTTTGGATTGCATCGGAGTCGGCTCATTGTGATCGCCATGGGTTTGGAGGTACGGGGCGTTTTGGGAAGCACCCGGATTTGGCACTTGGGCCAACACCTGAAGCCAGACTTGCTGGAAAAGGCGTGTGGAGATGCTGAAGGGCTTCCATGTGAGGTGTCCACAATACCAGTTGAGACAATCAAAACCAGGATAGATGAAGGTTAGCAAGGGACAATCCCAGCCATAAATAGTTGCGGCCGCCTTTGTATTTCCTTACATGGTTCTGGGTCAACCATTCTAATACCGGGTTTTGATTGAGACTCAGTTGTCCGTGGTTGGACATGGGGGAACTCATGAATACAACAACCAGAAAAGTGGGTTATGTGGTTGGCCACACAGTTGGGTGCTCCCCAAAAAACAGGATCCCAGGCATGCTCCCACGGGCCAGTCAAAAGACCATCACCAGCTGATTTAGAGGTACTATCGGTGGTTTTTGGATTCATCCTTGGACCCCAAGAAACGGACCCTCCCTGAGGTTGAAAAGGAATTACACACTATAGGAGCCTGAAGGGACCTGCGCGACTGATCGCGACTGTTCGACGGGACGACTCCTCCACCCCTCGGCTCCCTACGGCCGATGCTTAAACGATATATCAAGGGACCCCAAACAATCAAGCACAAAAGCTCTTCAAAAGCTCTTTGCTTGAACTTAGTTTAAGGGGAGTTTCCTCAATGCCTTTCGGGATGGTCTGCAACGCCTGAGAAACCCGAAGGCCCGCGCCGGGGTGCGCCTGCAACGCCCGCGGCCAAGAAACGGCCATGCCTATGAATTTTAGTATGGAACCCCAAAGTGGTTGGTGGACAGAATCCCCATCCAAGTCATGTCCACCAAAGGGTCCAGGACCCGTGAACATTCGCACCCATTTGTGCAAAAGCCCGGTCAAACCCCTTCGCTCGGCCGGAAGGGGAATGATTGTGAGCAAGATGGTGTTTCCAAGTTTGTGAGTTGAAGCTTTCGGGTTTGAACCATTTTAGTGGTACAATTCGGACCTTCTCTGACCAATCCACGCAATTTAGTTTACTTGTCGATCGTTGGTCTGAAAAGACCTCAAAGGACTTCGGGGATGGTCATCAGCAAAACACACACGTCAACCGACATGGTCACTTGGGGTTGGTTGGGATGGTCATATTTTTCTTCTTCTGTTTTTTTGGCCAAGACAACACATACCAGGGCACTACCGATGGCAACCATGGAAAGGGAGCTGCCAGTTGTCCAGCTACATGCTTATCACACGAAAAAGGAGACTATCCGTGATCCTTCCTGGGGCTAGCCTCCAGCTACCCACTTATAACTTATAACCACGGCGAGATCACCACTTTACCCACTTACAACGGGACCAACCCCAGTTGCCAACATACCTACGCACATGAGCAGCACCCAAAACAATTGTTTTAGGTGATTCTACTACTACCTGGTGAAATGGGGATTATCGTAATTCCGACAACGTTTATAATTAGCCATTTTGGAACTCAAAGGCAAAGGGTGAAACGGCGCTGCTAGCGCGAGTAGGGACACGGGGGAAACCACTATAAAATTGTCCCACAGAGCCCAGAGAGCGAGCACTAAATCCACCATGTCCTTTGGGGCAGCAAGTAATTTTGACCATGGCTCACTCACGTGGGTTTGGTGAGATCTATGTGAGCAACGGTCAATATTTACCGTCATCTGCAGCAAAGGAATCACATTGAGTACACTCACCAAGTGTCCATGACAAAATGGGGGGGGGTTGTTTGGGGGTTCACCAAATCCAACGTGGGTGCGGCCTACAATCAGGGCCCCCAACATGGGTTTGCTTTTGGTTTTCTAAATCAACTCAAGAAGGTACCTTGAAAAAGCACACGTGGGATGTGTCAAAATAGGTGGACCTGCAAAGTTGCGGTTTTTCTGTACCAACCACAAGGGACCGGGCCTAGACAAACTTCATTTGTGTGCCGGCGGATCTCACTTGGGGCCGATTGTGGGTGAACTTGGAATGCCCACCCCCTCAATGGAGTTGGGGAGGGGATTGCGACCCATGGAATGCCAGAAGCAGGCAACCCATTTCCCGACTCCATCAAGGACCCCTGCCCCCCGCTTCAGGTAGGGGGGCATCCTTCGGCTCAGGCGGTCCAGGACCGCCGCTTCCGGCACCTCCGGCGCCTCCGGCGGCTTGAAGCCGCTGCGCGCCGCCGGCGCGCTGGCTCCTCGGCGCCCGAGCCCCAGTGGCGAGGGGCAAACTGAGAAGCCGATTTTGGGCTCTGCTTTTTGTTTGACCACCGTTTTGGGGTCCCTGGAGGGTTACACATGCCCTTGTTTTGAGACAAACCCAGGTTTAGCCTACTTCTCTGTGAGGAAGGGCGCCCACCAATGGAAGTGCACAGACCCCTTCCTGATAGAATGAGTAGGCTTTGACAGATGTGTTTGACCAGACGCGCATGGGCTGTTTTGATGACCATGGGGTATGCCTGCAGCCTCAATCGCCCGCAGCCTCAACCGCCCAGTGAGGTCTGATTTGTCTATGGTTGACTTGGCAGGGACATAGGGGGGCACTCACTGAGTGTGCCACCGATTGCAGGGGACTCACTGAGGTTTCCCCAGGTTTCCCGAACAGATTACTAGAGCTGGGCCCAGACCACTTTCGCGCAGGCAGCGCCCCGGCAAAGGAGGCGGTCAAGAGGGACCGAGGGACGGGTCCCTTTCTTCAGGTGAGCACCTCTTTTGGGTTCCAAACAACCAAGACAAACCTAAATCATTCATTTTCCATCATATTTTCCGGGTTTTTCCGCTCGTTTGACTGTTTGAAAGGCTTTAAAGTCAGCAATTGGAATGGGTTGTTTCCCTTTAATTTGAACTTGGGACTTTGGTAACAGTATGAGGCCAGATACAACCCAGTGGATCTCCGTTAACGAAGCTGACCGTGTGTAGCTCGTTGTTTCAGCCATCGCACACCTCCAATTGTCATTTTGGCCTGTACGCGCAGTCAACCCGCAGACGGAGCTCGTCTTTCTTTTTTTTTTTGGGGGGGGATTACTGCTTCTAACTGAGTTGGCACCCATTTTGGGGCGGTTTTACAGGGACACCAAAAGGAAACACACTTTTGGACTTTTGCGGGTCACCCTATTTTGACACACGTCCATTTCAGTCTGCTTCTGCTCAAACAATTAGCCAGTAGCTTGTTTCCGCATGCTCGAGCATTGGCTCGAGTGCTGTCCCACACTTTCCTGAGACCGGTGGCATCCTTCCATTTTGGGATCGAGCAACCAAAACACGGCGACCTTGTTTTCAGGCCACGGTCGTGGCCGGGCTTTTGAGTGAGCCAGGAAAGCCCGGTGCCGGAACCCAATGGTGAGGACAAGGAGGAAAGACTCAGGATGCAGGACAGGGCTTTGTTCGACTCTGACATCTAGGATGAACAAAGAACTGAGCAAAGAACGAGAAAGAAAGAGAACGACGGAGAGAGAGAGAGAGAGAGAGAGAGAGATAGCAGATAGAGCTCCAGAAACCAACAAAATGGCGCTTTGGTCCTATCGTATGATATATTCCATCTTAATTATTGTATTCAAGGGCCGCACGAATGCTTGAGACATTCAGGGTAAGAGTCCTGAGTGCCGTGCCACACAGCGTGCTGCACAATAACTCCCGGACTCAAGAAAGACCGAAGGGAGCCGCGGATTTCAGAAAGACATGAAATTCCCGCTTGTATCCGAAGCCTTGTGCAGCAGGTTCTCGGACGTATCCTTCTACCGGAGCTGTATTTTTGTTTGGCGGGAGGAGAGGGGAGGGAGCCTTTTAAGAGATTTGGCCATGGGTCAAAACCCCATACCCCCAGTGAACGTCCCAATCCCCACTAAAATAGGTTCTAAAATGGGTGGTGAATTCATGTATCCCAAAATGGGATCCAAAACGGTTTTGACCACCACGGCCGTTTTTGGTTTGCAAGGAGGAGGCCTTCAAGCTGCGCCTGGCGCCCTACGAGCGCGCCATCGCTGCGCTGGAGGAGAAGCAGAGGCCAACGTAACTTGGGAGTCGGCCGGGAAGGTTGTGGGGTCAACAAGGGTTTGGGGCAGCAAGGGTCTGTCCCTGAACTGAAGTGAAGAAGCTATTTGAATCCAAGGTTTAGGGTACGTTGACCAAGTCGTTTTTTTTCTCCTTTTTTTTCTTCCCCCGTGCGCCAGTGAGATTGTCGCATGGGACCTTTGAACCTGAGGTTTTCCCGGGACCCGCCAACCGCTTGGCGCACACGGGGCGCTAGCTGACAAAATCCCAGCTTGGCAAGCAGCAGGGCCACCCAAATTGAATCAACTCGGGCACGCGGTATATGTGAACCCATGTCTGAGAAAAAGAATTGCGCAAGCACTTTCTGTCTCACGTGGTGCTTGAGGCTCTACGATGACCAGGAGGCGAGGATCCGGGCGCTCTCCAAAGCCTTAGAGGACTCGCACGGCACTTGCACGTGAAGACCCGCTTTTGGTATGTTTCCTGCGCTTTTCTGAGTGCGTGGATTAGTTTTCCCTTCTTTGGTTCTGTCATCGAGACTTGTAGAGTGCAGCTAGTGTCCACTTTACAGAGCGAAGCCATGGCCCAATGTAAGCCATCGACGTCGCGCCGATCTCTACGGCGCTTGCACTTACTCGTTCGAGTATGGCTGAATGATCCATGCAGTGGAAGTGAAATCATGCCGTCCTTTTCGCTTTGGAATCCTTCCTTGCCTACAAATTCGGTCCATTTCCCGTGCCTTCGAATTTGTCAGCTTACAGGCCATTTTGTCCCTCCGACTCCAGTTGGAATCCTAGCGAGCCAGATCCACCTTGCAAACCTTTGCATTGAGGCCATACGAAGGTTCAAACATGGCGTTTGGCTCCCGCACGTTGGCTCCTTTTGTTTCCCCCGCTGCGCCAACTTGGCTTCGAAGGAGCAGCAGAGCAGGTCCCAGGTGCTGGTTCACAGGCTGCAGGAGGAGCTGCAGCAGAGCCGCCATGAGGTGCGGACGGTCGTTTGTGGAGTTGACAAAAATTGGATTGCCACCAGGGACCAGGGAGGGTGTTTTCCTGCGGCGGCTTGGCAGCTGGTTGGTCGGACTGTATGGATGGATGGACGGAGGGAGGGAGGGCGGGTCGGTCGCTCGCTCGCTCGGTCGGTCGGTCGGTCGGTCGGTTGGTTGGTTGGTTGGTTGGTTGGTTGGTTTTGGTTGGTTGGTTGGTTGGTTAGTTTGCTGTGTTGATACGGTATAGTATGGTATGGTTGGGTGTAGTTTGGTTTGGGTGTTGTTTGGTTGACTGTATTCTCAGGCCTGGCCTCATTTGGGTCAGGCGCTGATCTGCGGTTGGCCAAAATCAGCATAGCCCGTGACAGAAGCAGCCCAAGCCAAGCCCAAACCCATAGTGAACTCTAAGACCACCCGGTGGCCCCAAAATCAAACCGTGGCCGAGAGCAAAGGAACCTCAAGCCAACCTAAGACCTTCCCTAACTAAGGTGTCAGCAGAACATGTCATGTGGATGGTTGGTCCGTTCTGTTGGCTATATGAATTGATCGCCTGTGAGGCAGGAATGCTGATTTTGATGGTGCCCAGTTGGATATCGGATCATGCCTCTCCCCATTAGTATTGTTGTCCAAACGATCACGCAGCAACAATTTGCGCTCTGATTCACCTTGCTTCCTGTGGGTGCAGGTTAGGGTCTGCACCATCAGTGGGTCTGACTGATTCCTTTGCGCGGGGACAGGTGGAGTCTGTGGCTCCGAATGTTGTGTGCCTCCTTCCGGCTGGGACCAGCGCAGGGCCATTCATTGGGCCGCACCAAGGTTCTTCCCTAAGGAGCCCTTCTAAGGCCTTGGGGTTTCTTCCTATCAGGTTCGGGCGTTGCCAGGCGGAGCAAGAGCGGGTGAGTCTCCGGGAGGCGCGGTCCAAGGGTTCCTTTGGCCGTGGGGTGTTTTAGATGACTCTTATTTCAGGTGCGCTCCGAGGACGTCACCCAAATGGGTGGCGATTGTTATTTCACCTGGGAGGTTGAGAGAGCCATGCACGCAGACACAGAAAATTGGTAGTGGGACCAATAAACAGGGGGGCGGACTCCAACTGTCCCATGTACTCTCGCGGAAAATGCGACTGTTCAGGGCTCACATGAGTGGCCTGCCGAGGGTCGGTCCCTTTCTCAAGCCACTACCCCCTTGGGGTTGGACACCCTCTTAGATCCTTGAGGGTTGTATGAAAGTATGCGCGAGAAATGGGATTGGCGAAGGCCAATGCTTCTTGCTTTTCTGTCTGATTCAATTCCCAACTTCATATATTTATGCACAAACTATATATACATATATATATATATACATACTTATACATATCTACACACAATTACATATGCATACATATGTGCATACATATATGTATATGTATACATACATGTCTGCATATACACACTATTTTTGCAGTGCCCAGGGTTGGGCCACGAACCAACGAACAGAACCTTGAGGTCGCTTCCACACGGGCAGTCTCGCAGCAGCGGGTGGGGGAGCTGGAGCAGGAGGCGGGGGAGAGGGCTAAATTAGGTAGCCCGTGTTTGTGCGTTTGTTTGTTTGTTTGTTTGTGCGCCTTTATTCGGGAACTCCCTTTTGGTTGATGAAAACAAACACATACCAAAAGAAAACCAGTCACTTTGGCCCGCATTTTAAGACAAACCCATGCGTGTACGTGTGTTTGGCAGGGGTTTCAACGGGGAAATCACCCACTTGGAGGGCTTCTTAACTTATGTGTCGTTCTTTTGTTAGATCTTATTTATGCGGTCATCCAAAATCCGATTTGGGTGGGGATAGGTTTATGTGGCTTTTAGCTTTTTGGCTTTAGTCCTCTGCTTTCCAAGTTCTTGGCCGGCGGCCTTTTGGCTTTTGCACCCGTTCATTGGTTTGGCTTCCTGCATCCTCAGCATCACCAGTTCCTCTCCGGCAAGTGTTCTGTACATTTATGTGAATGCATGTTTGCATGTATGTATGTAATCTATGTATGTATGTATGTGCACTTCTTCGAACATTATAGGGGACCCCCCCCCAACCCCCCGCTGCTTTTTATATTCTATCGCACCCCTTCTTGAAACATTGCACCTTTAATTGAATCATCACTTTTCTCGAACATCATGGGGGGATTTGCCGCCCCCCCCCCCCCCCCGCTACATCTTAGGTTTTTTACAGAGATTTAATTCGACCTCTATTTGAATCATCACTTCTTCGAACATCGGGGGGGCTGCCCCTCCCCCCCCCACCCCTCTCTACTTTTCTTAGATTTTTTACCCACAATTTGCTGGTGATGCTGGGGATTTTGGGTGGGACACGCGGAGGATGTTGAAAACGATGCTGGGGATGTTGACGGGCTAGTGTAAATTACGTAAATTTCGTGAGAAAATGCAGTAAAATGCGACATTTTACTGGCCGAGAAAAAAGCGAAACAATTCCCAAAACAAATCCGCACCCCTTTGGCTATCCAATTCCTATCTTGACACATCAAAAGAGTGGTTTTCCTTCGGCTCTCTTTTCTGCACAATCCGATGGACGTTGCCCGATGGATGAACTCCTATGAAAACCGGTTACCGCCAATTCCTACTGGTGATTGTGGATTCTGTCAATCCTCTGAATTTTGAGACACCGCGGCCTTTGTTTCTCGGCCCCCGCGCTCCCCCAAACTGAGGTGGCGCTGCGGAAGAGCCACGAAGAGTCCCTGCAGCAGCGCTTGGCCTTGATGGAGGGGGAGATCCAGATGGCGCTCCTGGGGATCCAACGAAAACGGGTTGGGGGTTGAGAAGGATAACTTCTCTAAGCAACTCAATTAATAAATAAATGACTAATTAGATAAATTACATAAATAAGTGAATAAAACAATACATCAATACAGCTCGGTGAGTTTTGTAGGAACATTGCATTTCTGAGAGATGGCAATCAGAAGGCCAGCGGCGGAGTCTTGGCACCCCCAGTGAACGCAGTCATTCTGATGCCTTGCAAAGATGGCCCAACTGGGTCTCAATTGTTTCGAGCCCCGATCTTCCTCCATGATATCATCAAGCTACTGAATCGGCAGCCAAATCACCAAGCCACCGAATCACCGCTCCACCCAGCCGCCATATCGCGACCCATACCAGCCAACCACCTAACGCAACCGCGCAGCGCCATGCTCCATTTCGCCAATTCGCACATCGCACCTCAAGCAAACCACGCGAGCGCTCCGAGCTCGGAGGGCGTGTCAGGTACACCAAAAAGGCCAAGCAGTGCAGGTGGCAGAGGACGAGGCTTTTGGGGGGCCATGTCGGGTGGAGCGCGCGGAGGGGCATGGGAGAAGAGGCCTCTGTTCCTCCAATATTCGGGTGCTTTGAATGTGAAAGAAGAGATGCAATTGCTCCTTGCCGTAGTGGCCAGAGGTCTGAGGACCTTTTAGCTGGTCAGTCTCCCTGGCTGTGATTGAAAGAAAATACCAAACATAAGCCCCAACGCTTTGACACACGCATACAGTGCTATGTTTGTCACGCTTTCTTGCTTTCTTTCGTCCCTGCCTCGTTCAAGCGTATTCTACCCTGAAACATTTACCTCAACAGTTTTTAACTCCTTCGTGGTGGTTTTCAAAGGACGCCCAAAGGACAACACAGATGTGAAACAAATCCACATCTGTTGATCTCGCTACTTTCTGATTAGTAGCTATTGCGAAATAAATAATCAGTTGGTTCAAGCATCCCAAGCCAGAAGTGCCCCAAGAGACCAGCTAGAAAACCCGCAGCTGGGCTTCAACACCCTGCCAAAACACTCTGGGCAACCCAAAAAGGGACAAGCATAGGCGTCCTTTTTACTTGTTTTGGCAAAAAAATGATGGCCCTGGTTTATCAGGTGGTTTACTCATCTACCAGGGCTATCTATGTCCCCCAAAAGGACACCTGCGGGGACAAGGGAATCCAAAACTGGTGGACCATTCACCGATTTTCCGAATCCCGTTTGGTTTCGAGGCGCGGCGCGCGGTGGAGTCTGTGGAGTCGCTGCGGCTCACGCGGCAAAGGCTGCAGGACCAGCTGCAGGCGCCGCGGGCTTTCTCCGCGAAGTGCTCGGCTCGGCTTGGGTGGGTGGTTGCGTTTCTGCCATCCAAAGCAATCTGGAGGGGTACGCTGTAAGGAACGTTTGAAAGAAACCTCCTATGCAGAGTTCGACATTTGGAAGGCCTTCGCGGAAGTGGAGAATCATTCGGCTAACAGATCGGATCGCAACAGATCCGCGGATTGCCATGGCTGGAACCGGTCTTGTCGCTTGGTGAAAGTGGTTTCAGCTGGCTCCAGAGTCTCTTTCCCATAAAAATAGACATGCGGGTTTGGGGCTAGCAGCATCTTTAAAAAAGGGGCCAACAGTCCATTCCATGTTTGTTGGAATGAAACGGGGTAGATCTGCTTACCTGGGATTTAAAGATTTCCCACTTATCAAGAAACGAGCCTTGCCCTTGCAGAATATGAAGACGCGATTGCATCCTTGGCGGGTGCCCTTTTTGGGGCTGGAAAGGAAAGCCAGGGGAAACAGCCCATTTGAGGGTCCCCCTATTTTGCCACCCCACTTGGCAATGTGCCATCGGCGGCCTTGCTTGACCCACGCACAGGAGCAGGGACGGGAACTGTCCACGCTCCGGGAAGAGAATTGGCAGCTGAAGGAGGACACTGCCCGAGTCGGAAGGTTGGGGCTCCACCTAGTAGAAGTCCACCAGTCAGGGGCTAGTTGCAAATCCCTGAAGGAAGGTATGACATTCTATGAAGAGATGCTGAATAGAAAAAACACATAAAATGTGCGAATAGAGACGGATGGTTGATACCAAGGGAATCCCCTTTAAAGTGATAAACTAGACATTGGAATCAACCACTTTGTTACTTTGGTAGGACAGAAAGGAAAGGGTTATCTCCGAAAACAATGTGGTGTGTCTTGTTTTTGCGGGCGGGGGGGGGGGGGGGGGGAAATTAAGGGAAGCCCAAAGCCAACCTTTTGAACTCTCCGCTTTCGATTTTGGGACGAACTCATTGTATTTTTATTGAAGCAAGGGACCTCAACACACAGTGGTTTTCCTTTTGGTTTCCATTTGAACATATCTGTGCCGGACCCGGAAGGACCGCGGCCGCGAGATCGAGAAGGACCGGGCGCCTGGCGTTTTGTTATTTTTTGTTCTGATTTGTACTTTGTCTGATGTTCTGATAGTTCCGATGTGTCCACTTTCCTTTTGTTGGAGGTTTGTGACCAGTTGCTTGTCTTGGTGGTTAGAGTTATCTTGGCAGCTCTTTGTTCTGATGGCAAACCACGCTCTGAGGCACTTGAGAGTCTATCAAGTTGGCATGGCTCCGCCAACTTTCCCTGAAGCGAAGCGCTCGCTTGCTCAAAGGTGCCTTGCAGTTCGTGTGCATGTATGATGATTTTGATGAGGAAGATGCAAAATATCTGATGCGAGTGATGCTGGCGGCCTGAAGACTTAACCGCAACTAATCAAAAAGACAACTAACAAATTCGCCAATCAGCTGAACTACTCAACCAACCACTCAACCGGCGATTCAACCAACCACGTTCACATTCAACCGATGAGCCAGCCAGTCAACCACTTGACCAACCAACAACTGAACTAACCAACCAACCAATTGCCAAATGATGCTCTCCTGTGAGTGCTGGCAATGCCAGCTGCAAGCCGGCGTTGCCAGCGATTCTAATGCTACTGACGCGAGCGACGCCGGCAAAATGTGACATTTGCGTTTGTCCCATCCCAGGCTCAATTTGAGTAGCGAACACCCCTACTGGCAATGTTAGTTAGGTGGTGGTTCTACCTGGTTTTCCGCGGCTTAAATCGTCGAAGGCTATACGCTGTATAGACCTTTGCAAACAACTTGGAGCCAAAGGTCACCGCGTGATCAACGGGCGCTTTGCGCCTAAATTGGTCAGGCGCGGGCCATCTCGGAGAGGGAGATCTTGGCCAAGGAGCTTTGGTCCAGTCCACCTGGCAGGGTTCCCTACATGGGTGTTTGTCTTTGTTTGAGGCTGCCCCTCTTTTGTGGTTCTAAAAGAAAGCCAACATGTTTTGCTTTTCATTTTCTCGTTCTTTTTTTGAGGGGGGGAGGGGGTCCCCTCAAAAATGACACACCCATACATCCCCTTAAAGAGTGGCTTTAAAGATCACCTTTTTGGCCAGTTTCAAGGTGAGTCTCCTGGGTGATGTTCAGAGGGGAGAGCCCTGGGGAGGAAGATCGGGAGATGAGGGCAGAGGTTTTTTTGGTACGCCGTCCATTCCAACAGATGCATAAGGGCCTGCGGCAGTGTGAAGCTCATTTCAGAGATGCTGAGATGCGCCTGCTGAAAATTTGGCCACCACATCCTTTGGGTCTTCACGGCCAGTTCGTTTCCAATGTCGACCCCAGATTGATCAACCCTGCGGAAACATGTTTACCTCTAGCATGGGCTGCTCCCCTCAAACGAATCGACGGCATCCCGATCAAAATCTGCTTGTCAATGAATGGCCCTGAACTTCAATAGGGAACTACCTCAGAAGTGGTCGGCAGACATGAATTCCCACTTCAATGAATGTCCACCGAAGGTTCCGGGACCCATTTAGATCTATCATCTAAAGGCCATGCAAATTTAGATTTGCACCCAAAATCAACGCGGTCACCGCCCTCGCGGCTTGGCGTCAGGAGACCTTGCAGCTGGAGCTGCTGCAGCTTCAGGATCAGGTCCGCGACAAGGAGAGGATAATTACGCATATGCGCAGGTTTCCTTTTGGGCTTCATTTGGATTACCCAAAAAGCGGGTTGTCTTCATTGCAAAACTGCAGGGATTCCTGTTGGAAGTATGCCAAGCTTCTCCAGCAGATCAGTTCGACCATTTGGAACTACCCAAAGTGTTTAATTCATCACATGACATCGGGGCTCGGTTCCGACCCCACCCTGTGGACGGACAGAATCCACTTCGCAGCAGTTGGGATGAACCCCTATGACTGGAACAAGCACCAATCCCAGTTGGTGCCTGGCTGTACTAGCAGCTCCGAAAGTGGTTTAGGCCCTAGTTTCTGTTTGAAGTAACGCCAAAAGGATATTTTAAAGCCATGGATGTTGCTTGGCGCTTTCGATTCCTTAGCTTTTGAGTTGTTTTCAGTTGGTGAAAAAAGGTGGTTGGGTTTCCATTCAACCCACAAGTTTCACTTTAGCAGGACATCAGTTTGGACAGCCCTGGCTATAGTTTGTGTGCCTACACTGTGGGGTTCTTGCGGGAATGCCAAGAGGATATCTTTCAGCCATGGATGTTACCTTGTTAGCATCAAACAAGCCATGCATCCTCTTGGCATTCATCGCAACATAGCCATTGGTATAGATTTCAGCCATGGATCCATGGTTTCCCGTTTTTTAGCCAATCAAACACGAGCCATGG
>CAUJNA010002602.1:85000-136051 GCA_963377175.1 Effrenium voratum
GGCCGAGCTCTAGCGAGTATAGTCCGGATTGCTTTGCTGCAACCTGGCGGTGGTCCGGTGCACCAGTTTCAACTGACAAGCTAGTTGTGTATGCCAAGCCAAGGCCAACAAAAGTACACCAAAATGAAACAACTGCGTGATTGAATGTATTTGTTTTCCATTTTCTTGCATTAAGGTCATGCTTCAGAGACCCAGACCCCCCCCCCCCCCCCCCCGCCCCCCCTGAATGGATAGCGCTTTTGATTATTAGGTCCAAAGGCGCGGTAGCAGTTTGGGGTCTTTTTGTAGTGTCTTGCGAGTTTCATGGGAACCGCTCAGCGATTCGATCGGCCATCGGCCAGGAGCACCGCACTTTGGTGCGGGGACTACGCCACGACTTGGAGAAGGCGGGCTTTTTTTTTTGGGTTATCGAAGGGCTTCGATTCCAGCCGTACCGCGGTCGGCTGCCCTTTGGTGCAGCGGTCCAGGGTTTCTACCCAAGACGTGTTGAAAGGCCATCGCTCGAGGCTTCGAAGTGTAACCATGGGACCCGTTCCTAGCCATTAAGCAGGAACACATGGCTGTTGTAACCATGGTAAGGGGACAAGTTTCCGTTCCTCCCAGTTGTAACCATGGTTAGGACCTACTTACTTCGCAAGTTGAACATCCAAGTACTTAGCCGACAACTATTCAACTTGGCCGACACATGTGTACTGCTCGATCCACAGGCCACATTTGGGTTCATGATTTGTATCTGGTATGTGAGTGTTTGCTTTTGAGGGTATCGCTTGTCGCCTGAAAGGGAAGCTAAAGAGAAAAGGCCGATTTCTTTTGGTGTCCCTCTAGTTTGACGCAGACCCATGCATTGAGTTTGGCTGGTGCATCCTCAAATTTGGACTGGCAACTCTTTAAGTTTGGGCCACAACAGCTTAGTCTTAAGCCAACCAGGAGTTGGCGTTGGGTTCCTTTGCATTCGTTTGGCTTGGTTTTGAGTTTGCCAACAGCTTGTTCTTTTCAGGGGCTGGCCTTTGACCCTAGCCTCTCATCCCCAGAAAAGGTTGGTCCCACTCCGCCCTTCTCTTGATCTCGCTCTTTCTCTATAGCATGTTTGTGGCTGGGAAGCTCCATGCTCGGACAAAACCCATGACAGGTAGGTTGTTGGCATAGACTTCACGGGGGCAGCTGGGCTCAGTTTTATGACCATTACTGTTACTCCCCAGGGGCACAGAACATCACCAGGCAAGAGGACGTTTCGTGTAGCGCACGGTTCAGCCGTCCCTTTGGAGCCCTCTGAGCGACCATAGTTTTAGCTAGGGTAACTCGGGAGAACCCTAGTTTGTCCCCATAACCGAAAAAATAACTCTTTGTAGAGGCGGGGCCCTTTTTGGGTTCTGTGTTAATTTGAAGGGGAGTAAACCCTATACAAACCATAGGCAAACCACAGTTAAGCCGTACCACAGTCAAGTAACAGCTAAGCCATGGTTAAACCAGTGTGATGGCTTTGTTCCCTTGGCTGAGATCACCCGGACTCGCGGAACTGGGACTGGCCAGGCGCGCCAGGAGCTGAGCGACGAGCGAGGCGCGGCGCTCGGCACGACGCTCGAGTTTGGGACAAAAGCGTTTTAAAGCTGTTTCAACGGGTATGGGTCAAACATAGGTACCCGAAATGGAACCCTGGGAAATGGAAACCTGCGGTCCCCTTTTGGTTGAACTTTGATCCATGCCCAAATGGAAAGCAAAAGGAACACTAGCACAAACAGGAGGGTTGGGTTATCCGATTTGTTGACATACACACGCACACAGACATGAGCAACTCTAAACACTTGGCGCAGTTGGTCGGTTGAGTGCAGGGGTGTTTGGGGTGCTCTCCAACTCCAATCAATAGCTCCAGTCTTTTATGTCCTTTGCAACGCTGTGCCTCAATTTGTGGGTCAGCAGGACATAGCAGTTCATAGGCAGACATGCAAAGTTTCAAGCTCTTGTGCTGACCGCGCCAAGTGTTGACCCCGGTTGATAGCACCGCCCAATGGAGCGGTAAGGCTTGTTAAGCGTTGCCAGGGTGAGCGTTTATGGCAGCGGTTGCAGTTCCCCTCAAAACCTGTTCAATCTCCTGGCGGTTTCCAAAAAAACGATCACCACTTTGGGGGACGCAAACAAATGGAAATCGAGAGACCCCTGTATGAGACACTCCACGAGAAGTATGGCCCTAAAACTAGATGTGGAGATTTTGTTTACCCGACTAGTCTATTACATTATCCACAGGACAATTTAAGGGTTGCCGACCCCCAACCATAGCCTTTCCCTTCTGGGGTCCGAATAAAAAGACAGAATCATGTATATAAAGAAGAAGATAATTAGGACGATTGATGATGATGATGGCTTACCATGATGAGAAAATTATGATTTTACCTGATGAGAACGATGATGATTGCATCCCCAGCATTGCACGCGTTGCCGAACTTCACATCCAAAATCTAGAAACAAGAGAATGATGACGACTGATGATGACGATGATGATGATGCTGATGATGATGATGATGATGATTATGATGGCTTACCATGATGAGGATGATGATGATAATGATGATGATTGCATCTCAGCATTGCAAGCGCTGCCGAACGTCAAATCCAAAATCTTGTGCCTGACGTGACATCCAAAATCTACGACGATGATGATGAGGATGATGATGATCCCGATGATGATCCCGATGGTGATCCCGATGGTGATCCCGATGGTGATCCCGATGGTGATGATGATGATGATGAGATGATGATGATCACCATCATGATAGTGATATTCACAATGATGATCGGTGCCTCACATGACATGACGACGCCGATGATGTCATCAGTATGATGATGATCGCGATGATGATGATCACGATGATGACGACGATGATGATGATGATGATGATGATGATGATGATGATGATGATGATGATGATGATGATGCCGATGATGCCGATGATGATGATGATGATGATGATGATGATGATGATGATGATGATGATGATGATGATTTTGATGATGATGATGATGATGATGATGATGAGGACGCTGATTACCATGATGATGATGATGATGATGATGACAATGATGAGGAGGAGGAGGATAATGATTCGTGCGCCCTTTGCAAGGGGTCTCTCAAACATGGTTAGGTTGAATGGGAGACCCAAGAACTTCCATTTCGCTCGAGAACACATAGAACCCTGAAGCCAACTCAAAGGGGATGTGTGCCAGGCCGGTCCAACACCATGGAGGTGGAGATGGCTGCCGCAAAGAAGGTTGGTCGTTTTTTGGGCTGGCGCCCCTTTGAAGGGAAACCAAAAGGAACAACGAAGCCATGTTGGGGAGTCCAAATCCTAAAGAACAACCGAACAGCCTTTAGGTTTTTGATCAGCTTTTGGGCTCAGTTGCCCAAAGCGAATCGGCCTGAAATGATCTTTTGATTCTCCAGTTTTCGTCCATGCTTAGTCAAGGTCAGAAGAGGGCTTTTTTCCCCCTTTGGGATTTGAGTCTAGCTCCTTTTGGGGTTGGCTAGCAGTGGGAAGCAAGAGGAACTGCACTACTTTCCGGGTTCTCAATTTTGACACATATATCAATTTGACAGCGAGCAAAACACTCCAACAGCTGACTTAGAGGATCTGAACCGTTGTTGAACAATTTTAGTAAATCTTCGCCAGCATTTAAGAAGAACTCCTCTCCACAAGATTGAGCAATCCGGGGTCGACATTATAGAGGGTCCCTCTGGCTGGGGCTTCAGGAAAGGGGGGGGCGGCTCAAGGAGATGGGGCTCACTCCAACCAGTTTTGCTGTTTTCTCATGTTTGGACACACGCAGATGGTCAAAACCTGAAATCTGGACATTCGACAAGCCGCAAAAACAGGGAGCTTTGTTCTTGACCACGGTTCACATATATGTCTATCGTTAGCACTTTAGCCCGAAAACCTTCCAGTTGGTAGTGCCGTTTCGACCAATTTCGGGCGCCATGGTTGTCGATGCCTGATGTATGCGAATTGGAACTACATGTCCAGGAAGCTTTTGAGACGGTGTGCGGCTACGGAGCGGGTGTGCACGGTGGTCTGCTTTGTCGGCATGGCTTGATGCAGGTTCCTACGATAGCTATGAGGGCACTTTGAAGCTCCCACAAAGATGCAGGAAGCGGGGTGAGACGAGGGGCATGGCACTTACTTGGTGATCATTGGCGCAAGTTTGGCAGTTGGGCAATGCCGCGGTCTGGAAATCAGTGTGTGTGTTTTTTATGTGGTGGCCTCTTCGCTGTTCAACCACGCAGGTGTCAATTCCATGGGCAAGTTCTTGTGTGGTGGTGTGGGAGGATTGGGGCAGACTATCGGCGCTCTGATTCCTCTTTTGGGAACTTGCCCGGTCAATCTCGGTGTGGATATGCTGAGGAGGCGGGTGGTTGCCTACGTGGTTTTCTACCACACGTCGATGTAAAAACTTGGTCATTTTGCCCAACGAGCCATTGAGCAGCAGCAGTTAGAAGTCGCAGGCGTTCGTGATCCTTTGGTGCAGGTGCAGCAGCAAGAGGCCTGTGGAGGACTGGAGGCCAATATCGCCGTCAAGCAGAAGTGCTCACGAACGGAGTGAGCTGCTTGCAAGCTTCCATGGCGAAGTTGAATTACAAGCGCAAGAGCAACATCGTTCAGCCATTGACATGTTGCATGAACAGCAGAGGACATTGGTGGAGGGTGAGAGTTGGTGCAGTGGTGATGCGATTCTGGTTAGTGGTGAGCAATCCGGGCCGGTTTTTGCAAGTGTTGGCGTGAAAAGTGCAGATTACTTCCAAAGTGTATTATGCGAACTACGTTGCCCAGTTATGTGCATGTTTCGGTCGATCAACTTGTGGCAGGGGCACGAACATCACAGAGTCTGCAGGTGTCCCTTTGGTGCATGTTGTTTTTGTGTGTTTGTCGCCTTCTGGAAGGCATTGGTTGCCTCCGGGCCCGTCATGTGCTTATCTGCCGGTGTCACATATTTCTGCCGCGGACCTTGCAGAAACCAAAAAGGTAGTCTATTGTTAGTGGGGTGGGCCACCTGAATTTCGACCACAACTGGGCCAGAGCGCCGCAAAGTTCCAGCTCATTTCAAGGGTCAGGCCAAGCAAAGGAATGGACCAACAATTTCGAAGCGCGGGTGTGGTTTTGACCTGCTCGCACTTGGGCAACAGAACTGCGGTGGCCAATGAGCAGAGGGATCGGGCGCCTTCAGTTTCAGACTAGCTCAGGGTTCCGACTTTTGTCAAGTTTTGAAGCAGATGCTGATTGGCAGGAATTGCAAGGCTTCCTAGCGCGCGCGCCGGTTCCATGACCCCTGGTTCGGACCAACTGCGTCGCAAAATTGTTTGTTTGCTGACTTGAATATCGCTGGGTCCCCCACCCCCAGCAAAATGAGTTGGGTCCTGGTTGCGTTTTTGCGCTTCGCGCTCTGCGCTTTGGCGAGGGCAAGGCCCGGACACTGCAGTTTTGGGGTCTGTCCCTGTTAGTGGGGAATCATCATCACTTTTAGAGGAGAACCCCCAGCGCCCGAAACCTCAACCGTCGAAACCGCCAACTCTCGAGCCAAAACCGCGAGCCCTGAAACCCGCGACCGTCAAAAGCCCAAAAGCGACACCCGACAGCGCGACCTGAAGAGCCCAAGCCCCAAGCAAACCCCCAAACGCCAACTCTGACTTCAGCCTCGACGCCCAAAGCCGTAGACGCCCAACCTCGAAACACCCTCAACCCAACCCGCGACCCTCCGCACTCGCGCCATTAAAACGGCGAGCTCTGCAGCCAAACCCGCGAACCTGAGCCCCGAGCCCGGAGCCCGAAAATCCGAAGCATTGAAACGCCGCACCGGAACGCGCAAGACCTAAACCCTAAACCCTAAAAAACCCAAGCCCTAAACCTGAAACCCGAGACCTTGAAAATCCAAGACCTTAAAACCCAAAACCCCGAACCCTAAGCCCGAGCCACGAAACTCCCAAGCCCTAAATGCCAAAGCTCCTAAACTATAAGCCCTAAACCTGAACGATTGGACTCGGGCTCAGGGAAAGATGGACAAGGGGCCTGGAAACACTCTGGCCCTGTCACCTGGCTTTTTGCTCAGATGGACAAGGGATACACTCCAGCGTGTGCAGCTCTGGGCTCGGATTTTGGCATTGCCCGGCCGAGCATGGCACTGCTTGAGCGGCGGCGAAATCGAGGGCCACTGAGGCGACGGGTGCCGGGGTTTCGTTCTTTCTTTTGGTACCAGGGTTTCAGGGTTGGTTGCATCATGTGCCAAAGCCAGCTTTTGTTTGTTTGAGCCAAAAGTGTAAAGCATGGGGTTGGCGCAACTCTGGTTGAAGACGCCTCAGAACCGGTGCGGTTGGGGCTGATAAGCCTGGTGAGCCGCTGATGAAGCAATATCATATGAAACATGTGGTGTGATTTTCCCGCAAGCTCATAGCGACATGAGATTTGGCCAACAAATCCAATACACAGTGCTTCTTTTGTCAGGGACATGGGGGAACTCATTGAGCTACCCGCAAAAAACAATATGGGCAACGGACACTACATTGCTGAAGACAATGCCTACCCAATAGAACCTACTGTCAATATTGTCCGTGGCTGTTCACAATGCTCTGAGCCAGTCCCAACCGAGGCAGCAGTTCGCCGGCGACGGGCTCAGCGTGCAGGTCTCCGGAGGAGAGGCACAGGACAGGCGAAATGCAAAATGGGGGGACATCAGAATTTGCGGGGGAGGATTCATGTCCACTTTGGAGGTTCCCTATTGAAACTATTGGCCAAACGCATTTTGAGGTTAGGAAGTATTCAAGCAACTTGTTGTGCGCAAATTCTATCGGCGCCCGGAAAAAGGGGGTCGGTGGTGACGTCACAAATTTCTTTCATAGGGATCCCTTGTTTTCGGTGAGAACATTGATCATGGTTAATTAAAACAAGTATAATAAGTATGTATTAAACACCATATAAGTATATAGAAGTATATGTAAGTATGTATACGTATTTTACGAGCTGTGAACTCCGCATAGGAATGAATCCCTATGACAACTGGTTGAACAACCACCAACTGGTGCCCGGCATGGGTTTTGTTCACATAGCCATGACATTTCGCGGTCGGAACAGCAACCATTGGATGAAGCCTAGTGTAAATGTCCATGACACCCAGTTCGGGGACGCCCGGACATGCTTGGGTTCGTTGCTGCTCCGCCGTGAAGCATTCTGGGCGAGCAACAAATGGAAATGCCCAGGGGTGTTGAGCCGGACGCCAGAATCAGGTATCCGGAGTCAAATAGTTTTCCTTTCATTTCCCTCCAAACCGATCGGTCCCCTCAAACAATGACAAACTCGTGTCTTTGAAGTGATTCTTCAGCCGATGCGCGCGGGCTGAATTTCATGCCTATTTGGTGTCACCTCCTTCAGGACAGGTTATCACGAGCATTTTGCAGCGTGCAATTCTGTCCCCACACATTTTTGTTCTGGGATATTTTTCACTGAGTGGGGAGGGGGGGACAAAAAGACTATGATCTTCCAGGGACAAAAACACCTAGAAGAAGAGGGTGCTTGGATATTTTTCGCTGGGCCTTCCGAGCAGTATGCTTCCCTTGTTCACGGCGATTGTTGAGCATGAGCACCTTCCGGGGGAACCTAGGCAAAGGGGCGGATATGAGCAATGGCCAAGCTGAATTCTCAGACATCGGGGAAATGTCACATGGGCGCTTCAAATCCTTATTTTGACACATGTCTTTCTCAACGTGGGCTCCCTTGAGGCCAGACTTAGACCCTCTGCGAAAAGTCAACTTTTTGCTTTCCCGCATCTTGATGTTCGGAAACATGGCTGGATATAGCTGAACCAGGATTCGGGGGCAGATAATGGGAGCGGTATGCAGTCGCAAGTCGCATTGGAGGCGCCGCCCGAGAACGCAAAACTACTCAAAGTTTCGGGAGAGCTAGATCTAAACAGCGGAGAGATTCCCGGCCAAAAACGGCACACCAAATGTAGCCCAGCTCTGAACCGTTGCCTTTGGATCAAATCGACTTCAAAGATCACAAGCGGGCAGACCCGAAAGTGAAGGGCGACGGCATCAATAGCAGCAGCCAGGAATGCTCAAGGGGCCCAATTAAGGTCTCCAAGCAGGCCTCAAGGAGCGGGAAGTTCAAAAAGGAGCATACGGAGTAATACGGAGTGCTGAAGCCCGACCACAAAGGACGTAGCAAGCGGGCGCACCTAAAACGCATCTCCAGGAATCAGGCGTGGTAGTAGTAACAGGGTCGTGCGCACCAAGGTCGGGGATCCAGTGTTGTGGGGGAAACGGATTCAAGAATCCATTTTCATACCCACCACTGAAGAGGATGAGAACTTACAAACCGGCTTTGCAAAGGTAGATCGCCAGCAGTAAGACAAGTAAAGCGTGGCAAAGAAATACCATCTCTGCAAAGATCAGCTCTGACGAGGAAGAAAAGGAATGTGGTGGGCGCAGAGGAACCAGGAAAGCCTAAAGGGGAAGAGGGCGATCAATCCGAAAAACCAGGAGGAAGTGAGGTTGGTAGAAGGACCGACCTTCACATCCAGTGGGTCAAGCAAAGAGAGGCCATCGTATGGGCGTGTTCATAGCCTCAGTTACATGGGTTAGCTCGGTCCACGCCTAGGCGGCTTGGGCTTAATTAAAAGGGAAAACCAGGCACACAAAAAGGCAACAAGGTAAACAGATAAGCTAAGTCTGGCAATAATACACCCTTCAAAACATGCGCCCATTCCTTCCAGGACCCTCAGTGGTATGGCTCATGCTACGATGTGCTGGAGCCCCTTGGACGCGGCTCAGCGGGACGTGTTCTGCGGGCCGTGCACAAGAAGGAAAAGAAGGCGAGGGTGAGGAACTCGTGTTTGGATTTTACATGTGAGGAATCCGGACTTTAGATGTTTTTTTTGGTTGTTTAAACGTTTCTTTCTTTTTTACATTTCAATCGTAGCCAGACAAGAATTCCGGGTTGGTTGCAAGAGTGCTCGTTTGAAGGGAAAACAACAGGTCGTTTAGACAGTTTGGCTGTTCAGCATGTAAGTATAGGGGGTTCTCCCAACCTTGGAGCAAAGTGGAGATCTCTTTTGAAGTCGTTTTACACTTTGGTTTACTGGGTGGCCAGAATCCACATGATTGTTGGTGGAGCAAACATTGATGTAGCGGGAAGACATGTGAGGTATAGGCCCGATGGCTTCCGAACATACCTGGGGTTAGTTCGTGTATGCTGAGATCACCTCATGGATTGTTTCTGTTGTTTTGGCAGTTGCCTTTGGTCTCGGCTCCCACTCGCTTCTCGCTTCTCGGGGAATCAGCAGGGCAAACTCCTTAGAGGAAACCACCCAGTTGGACGGCTCACTTCGGGGCCATTCCAACTTCCCTGATCGAAGCCAGAAAATCGGGGCTCCAAGATGCTAGACTTAGTCAAGTGGTTGTCCCAAAGTAAAACACGATGATAATTGAGTTTGTCCCAATAAGGCAAAAGTGTTTCCTTGTGAGTTCCCTTCAAGAGCGACCAAAAGGGGGTTTTTCAATCCATGTCAAACATGTTGTTGGTTTTGAGTCTTGAGGCTGCCTTCTGCGACGTTCGAAGAACCGGGTCCCACCAAAACCGCCCCGACGGTCGCAAGGAGGTGGCGCTCAAGGTCCTGGAGGCCAGGGACGCAGCGGAGCTGCTTGCGCGGCACCAGGAGTTCGAAATCTTGTCCTCGTTGCAGCGTGGCAAATTGTATCGTTTGTCTTTCTGGGCCGCAGGCGTCTTTTTTTTTTTTCTCCTGTTTGCGTCGTTTTGATGGGTAAACGTTTTTTCTTCTTTTTGGGAAGGTTCCCAATCATTCAGGATTGTGTTTTCAGATTGGTTTAAAGGGACACCCAAAAACAAAGGTCCAGCATTCACTATTTTCACATCCAAATGGAAGTTTGCCCTTGACCAAAATAATTGCGGAGCAAAGCAAGCAATACATCCTATATCAGGACCCTGAATTGGTGGTTTGGATTGGAGGTTTGGGCATTGAAGCCCTGGTTCTTGTAGAGGGTGGATGGGAAACCAACCCCTTTACCACCTAGAGAGAAGCTCGGGCGGAGCGCTATTTTCTTTCGAGGCAGCACCCTCACATCGTGCGCGCCATCGAGTTCCTGGAAGGTGGCTTGGAGGCCTTCCGGCAAGCCCAAAAGCTGGGTTGGTTTTGGGTATGTGTAAACAAGCCTCCCCCGCCAACAAAAAGAATCATGGTTTTACTGTTCATTCCCTTCCATCAACTCGGGGGTTCTCAAGATAATCGATGAAATTCCAAGAATGGCCTTTGGGTTTCCTTTGGTTTTCCCTTCAACCCAACAAGGGCAGTCCGGTCGACAGGCAGTTGTGGTGCTCAGCTATCATCCCGGCAGCACCCTGGACGTGGCTGCCAAAGAGGCGGGGCCCTTGAAAGGGGAACCAAGGGAAATCACCAAATTGGTGTGTCTTTTTAAGGGCCCCTTCAAACCGGTGGTTTTTGTTTCTGGTTTCGCTTTTGAACCACAAAACGAGGGCGCCCTCAAAAATAGACAGAGTCCTCTATGCAGACCGGAAAAGAGGGGGAACCAACAGGAAGTTGTTTCAGCAAGGTGAGGTTGCGCAGCCCTCAAACTGGTTGTGGAAAAGGTTGGGGGGGGGGGGGTTATGGTAACCCCTGAAAGTGCTTAAGTAGTCATAAGAATCACCACTTCGGTACAACAACCATGTGCCCAAACATGAGTGTTCTCCCTGTAGTTTTTCTTTAGCCAACCCTGGACCCAAAAATAGAAAGGCAAAGGTTTCCTCACATGTGCAAACATTGCCAGACTTCACTGTTGCGGGTTTTCTTCATTCCTTACCACCGAGCAGTTAACTTGTTGCAGGGGTCTTTGCTTTAGGCTGGCGGTTTTTTCCTGGAGAGCACCTCCCGGGACCTCTTCGACATGCTGCTCTCGGCGGTGGAGTATATGCATGCGCGCCGCGTGCGCCGGGTCAAGGTTTGGTAGATTCAAGCACTTCCAACTAGTTCCTTGCCGTCGCTTCCATTTGCTGAAGGTTCTCTTTTGTCGAAATACACTTTTCCCCTGTTGGTTTTAATGGACATTTATCATGCTACTGGATTGCTCTTTCCCAGGGCACTTAAGCAGATGTAAGATCAAACGACCGGTCCCTTCACTCGAGTTCCAAAACCCCAAAGACCCCAAGCTATCACCAAAAGCGTGAATGGGATCAGTAGCTCACTTTCCCAGTTTCTGGGCTTAAATCTGTTTTCTCGGTAGCTGAGTCTTACATCTTTGCCCTTGGCTGAACTGATTCTAGCAACAACTCAACTCCCAGATCTAATAGACCATCTTGATGAGCAGACAACATTCTAGCAGGACATTTGTCTTGAGTTATATCATCATTGTATTATAAATTGTAATGGACACAATGTTGGCAAATGGTCTAGGGTTGAAGATTGGTTGAGGATACATCGTGACATCAAAGCGGAGAACATCATCGTGGCGCCCGATCGGCAGAATCTGCACCTGGCCGACTTCAATACTGCCAAATCTCTACAGGACAAGGTTGTATATATACATGCTTATCCACGTTGTTTAACCACATATATGTGTATGTGATTAAACTATATATACATATATGCATGTGTACCTATATATGTATACATAAGTGGGTGAGTCTTGTTTTGAGAGTACTCGGGCACTCGTTTCAGGTTGTTTTAGAGGGAAGCCAACAGAACACCGCCAGTTGTATGGTCTCCCTATGTTCGCACAAAGCTCTGCATATTTCCTGCATGCAGATGTGTGCCCGAACGTGCGCGCCTGCGCGCGCTTCCCGGAATATTTTGCAGGCGCTTGCACGGCCGTGTGTGTTTGTGCGTGCGCATTTGCGTGTGCGCATGTGCGTGTGCGCATGTGCGGTCGCGTTTGCTTACCCGTGCGTGCGTCTGTGCCTGCATGAAGCTGCGTAAGTCCAGAAGTGCGCAAGTGTGTGCGTGCGTGCCGAAGGGCGGTGTGCGGCCGATTGTAAATGCGTGTGTGTGTGTGTGTGTGTGTGTGTGTGTGTGTGTGTGGTTGTGAGGGTACCCCTTTGTCGAGCTGGTTAGCAGGGGAAACAAGGAACAACGCCTCTTTGGGTCCCGCATGTTCACACACACACACTTTCGCACACACCCATATTTGATTTTCAAAGCGGCTGCCTGGTGTGTATTGTAAAAGCGGTCCAAGAAGGCTTGTACAGAATCGGCGCAGAAACTCAGGGAGGGCAGGTGTAGCCAAACGCATATCTTGCGCGCCGCGGTCAAACCACCTTGGCGTTGCCCTTTCATGCTGCGAGGCATGGCCGTGAACACTCTTTGTGGAATGATGCTGCATTCTTAGGAAACCGCACGACGTAAATGTCATTCTCCTCCATGCATGTAAGGTGGCATCGCCTCGGCTACTTTCCTGTTGGCTCCTTTTGAACGCCGCCAGATCTGGTTAGTTCACCAGAGTTTGCTTGAGTGGCTTCATTGGCATATTCTTGCAGAGAGGTGTTGGTGTCTGTTTTTGCTCACCAAGACCAGTCAAAAGCTAAGCCCATAGCCGCCAGAACCCTCAGGGGCCCACTTGGATGTTGCTCAGGTAAGCTGGGGGATGTGAACCTCTGTTGAGGGTAGATGGGAACTCAGCCCCCGCTCCAACCACCAATATAGACCACGGGAAGCTGACTGGTAAGTAGATGATCGAATCTGACCATGAGGGGACGCTCCTTATGTAGGCCATGGTCATGGCTTCTTTAGCAGGAAGCTTTACCTTGGTTGTCTACTCTTAAGAGGTTGATGACCGGAACTACGCACTTAGAAAGCAGGTGATCTCATCATGGCGAGGGGACAAACCCCAGTTCAACCAGGTAAAGTCTGCTGAGATGTTTATCGTTTACCTTCCAACCTTCCAACCATGTCTTTTAGAGTTGTTTGGCCATGGCAGACATTTCCCCGCAGGCGAACACCCAAAGCATGCTCAGAACCTCGCTAAGTGGCTTGAGCATACAAGTAGAGACATGTTTACAGTTGAGTGAAAGCAGATGACACAATTCGCCCATTGGATGTAGTCATCCGCTTTACCCAAATACAGGAGATTGTGCCATCCACTCTCACCCTGATGTACAGGCAAGCACAACAAAGCATGGTCAGAACCTGCAACGTAGTTCAAAATCAAATAGTTTTGGACTTGACAGAATGTTTACAGTTGGGTGAAAATAGATGATAGAGTTCTCGACGCGTTCGCCTTCCGACTTTCTAGGACGGTGGCTCCCTGACGATGACGGGCACCAAGGAGTATTATTCCCCGGAGGTCCTGGATGGGGAGTCCCCCTCAGAGAAGCAGGACGTTGGGTCGTTAGACTATCCTTGGGTGGTGTTCAAGCATGTTGTTTGTTCGTTTTTCTTTTTGGGTAGTTCAATTATTACCTTTTGGTTGCCAATTGTTGATTAAGACTCCCTTTGGCCTCCTTGAATACTTTGATCGGTTTATTTCACCTTTCACAGCTTCATGTTGATTACGGGCCCTTTTAGGATGCGTGATGAAGGGGACTTATATGCCGTGGTCGAAAGACCTTCCCAGGTCTGGTGTACCCCTTGAATTATATGTTTTATGTATGTGTTCGATTGATTTCGCATTTTTTTGAGAGACATAAGCGTATAGGATTGTATAGGACATGATAATTATTGTTTATGAATAGATGACATATGAATTTGTTTATGTTCTATGATCTATTCGACCACAACCCCAAATCCCCACCCTGCGTTGGTGCTGTGATGGCACCCGAGGATGTCTGGGGCTGCGGGCTCTGCCTTCACATCATGATGGCCGGCGAGCTGCCTTGGAGGCTGGGAATCCCTGCCTAGATGTTCACCAAAGTGTTGCGACAATACGGGAGTATGTATTTCGGATGCCCTTTGGGTTGGTATTTGAAGGGAACCCAAAAAGAAACCATTTTAGGGAACCCCTATTTTGAGTGGGTTCCATAAAATCCTACAGGGAAAAGCCCGCAGAGGGCTCATGAGGCAGCATGGCCGTTTGGTTTTGAGCCCAATGTGGTGCTCCCCAAACAGTGCGCAACACCAAGGGCTGCTTCCTGTCGGGTTCAGATCGAGGATCCGTATGCAAAGTGGTCGCAGTTGTCGCACAAAGTTGCGACAGTCTCGCCCGATGCGCCTTTTGCGAAACTGCACTCTCGCATGCTCTGGCTGTGGCGCCCTTCCAATTTTAACGTATGATACCGCATTTTCGATGCCCGGGCCACGTCGTGCGGAGGTTGCCGCCATGTTTTTTGCAGGAAGAAGCATTGCACCTGTGCTGTGGTGCGGTGACATTTTGAAAGGTGAAAGCGAACCGTCAGCAGACTTCGGGCTGGTGGAAACGCTGTGGCTGTTTCGCACCCACTGAACTGCATCGCAAAACAGGCACTGCCAGCAATCACCATAGCACTTTCACTCGAAACAAGCCTGAGCCTGTGGGGAATTTGGGGCTCCGGATTTACATGGAACGCGTTGAAGGTTGGTGTGTCCTTCCGCTGTTTGGGGAAACAAAGTCTCCCATTTCGTCGCATCGTGGCAACTTCTAAATCAACGGCTGCGGAGTGAAAGATGGGGCAACCTCCTGTTTTCGACCTCAACCTCTTTTTTCAGCCCCAACATGTTCTTTTTCGACCCTAGTTTGGTGGTGTCCTTCATTTTTTTCTTGCCGGGATCATTTGGCTTCTCCGCCTGGATGCCCCGCCTGCCGATCGGTAAGTGTAATAAGGGGGACCAATCCCAGTTGCCATAGTTACGAGATCACATACTTGCTGTTGGGTGAACCTTTTGCTTTGGCCGTTTGGGCATGGGCCAGAATTTAACAACCAGGAGACCGCAGATTGCCAGAAATCGATTCTGGGTCCCATACCCCTAGTGAGCATCCCAATCCCCACTAAAATAGATCAACATGGGTGGTGAATTCACCTACCCCAAAATGGGATCAACCAAAACGGTTTTGACAACAGCCATCTGTGCCATGCGCTTCGCGTTTCGCGCTGAGGATGGCGCAGTTCCCGGGCCCCGACGCCTTCGCGGAGGCGGTGAGGAGTTGCCCCGTGGACTGGCGCCGGCCCTGCTGGCAGAAGGCGTCGCAGGAGGCGAAGGCGGTGGTGCAGCGCCACGGCGGCGAAGTCCCGAGAAGTCCTGTTCGAAGGGCACCTTTTTCGTTTTTTTTCAAGGGAAACCAAAGAAAAACACCGCCAGTTTGTTGCAAGGTCCCGTTTGAAGGGAAAAGGAGCTGTATCTCACTAGAAGATGGGTGGCCCGAAAGCATTAGCAGCGGCGGCAAGTTCTCCTAGCAATCCTAGCAAGTTCTCCGCGCAGTTGCGCGTCTGAAGTTTTTTTGGCGCGAGTTCCTCTGAGAAAGTTCTCCAAGCAAGTTCTCTGTGCAAGTTGCTCTGAGCAAGTTGTTGGCGCGAGTTCCTCTGAGCAAGTTCTTCAAGCAAGTTCTTCAAGCAAGTTCTCTGTGCAAGTTGCTCTGAGAAAGTTGTCGGCGCGATTTCCTCTGAGCAAGTTGTCCAAGCAAATTCTCTCAGCAAGTTGCTCAGAACAAGTTTCCTCTATTCGCGAAACACTTTCGTACTTAAAAGTTGCAATTTTCCAGCCGGAGCTGCGAAAGTTTACTTCGCGTGCTACTTCGGTACTCAAAAGTTGCGATATTCCAGCCGGAGCAGCGAAAGTTTACTTCGCGTACTACTTTCGTACTTAGAAGTTGCAATTTTCCAGCCGGAGCTGCGAAAGCTTACGTCGCGTGCTACTGGTACTGAAAGTTGCGATTTTTCCAGCCGGAGGTGCGAAAGCGTACTTCGCGCTCAAGAGTTGCGCCGGAGCTGCGAAAGCTTACTTTGCGTACTACTTTCGTACTTAAAAGTTTCGATTTTCCGGCCAGAGCTGCGAAGGTGTACTTCGCCTACTACTTTCATAGTTAAAAGGTGCGATTTTCCCGCTGGAGCTGCCGCGGACCAGGGGGAAATCGAACCCGCGACCGCGGGATTGCGAAAGCAGGCGCGCAAACCACGAGACAACTTCCAAAGGCCATTTCGCGAGTAATAGAATCGCACGGCGCCACAGCGAGAGCGCTTCGACACGCACGACCCCCGCAGAGGGTTCACCGCAAAAACGCCAATATGCACTTGGCTCTATGCACGTGGCTCCATGCACTTGGCTCTATGTATTTGACTCTGCGCAAGTGATTCTATGCAAGTTTGTCCGAGAGCTCCGCGCGGAAGAACCCTTCGCGATGCTTTCGGGAAAACAAGGGTTGCCTCCCGTTAAAAAGCCACTTGGGGGTGACCAAGAATCAGTAGCGCCCGTCTATGGGGCGAAGTCAGATGCTTGATTTTTACCACACTGGCCCGCTCTTCTTCCCAACTCTTCACTCTGCTCTTCTCTTCACTTTTCTGCCCAGCCTTCGGTCCGCTCTTTTCTCCGTTCTCTTCCCACGCTTGCAACTTACGTGCTCTGATTGCGCTCTGTGTGTTTTGCGCAAAATCCCCTAGGATGCAGGGCTCTTCGATCGCTGCCGTGTTCTTTTCTTCTCGTTAGGTTCTCCCTTGTCGACCCCTAAAAGTGCGCCGGCGTTGACCTGGCACAGGCGAGCTTTCCCCTGGCCTCAAGTGTCCACCAACCACATTTCCGGGTTGTTCTCTTTCCGGGTTTCAAGCAAGCGACCCAATCTTTGGCTGACTTTGGTTTGCCGTTGCTTTTGGATTCAGCCACCAATTTTGGTCGAGGAAGGGATGGTTTCTCACTCTGAGGACGTGCTTGGCGGTGGACAAGGCCCGCCGCCCCGCGGTGATGCTGATCCGACGCATGGCCTGGCTGTGCGACGCACCCCCTGAGGTGAATGGGTGGTGATTGGGCCATGGAACGCGTGGGCAATCCGGCTGGCTTCTCTAAGCCCAACCCTTTGTTTCGAGGTTTTGGAGGTGTGGAAGGTTGATGTGGACAACCCAGAAGACATTGGAAGTGTGGGAGCCACTTGGCCCAAATTTAAGGATTCTCCAAATTGACTAATAGTCAACCTCAAACTGTAGAATAAAGTCGATTTAGTGGTTGGGAATTCGGCACACTCTGTGGTTGATTCGACGTCTGTGACTCTGAGAAGAATAGGGTTATCAACCTTTAGAATGGGATTGGAATCCATCCCCATTGTCAGTTAGGGATTCTGGCAAGGCAGTTTGGTTCGAATCCACTCCCCATGTCCCCTGGCGACTTTGTCACGTGAGAGATTGCTGAAGTGGTTTAACACCCAGGGCTCCGAAGCCAAAAGGCAGTAGAAAGTCCGCCTGATTGCCACGTTGCCATGGCACCTGACAGGGAGTTACCCTTCCACAGGTGCCATGTTCTCAACATGGGCAAGCCCTCTTTGGGGTGGTGTCCCATTTTTCCTTGCGCCAGAACAATCCCTCTCTTTGGTTGTCAAGCAGGGGCGAAAACCAACACAACAACGCACTGCCAATGAGGGGGATTCCACACAACGGCGCACAAGCACAATGAGGTCGATTGGGGTCCACTTTGTGCGCCGTTCTGGGGGGGATTCCACTGGGCCCTGTGAGGCCCCCCGAACAAACAGCGAGCGCGGAGAGACGTGTGGCTCGGGTCTGGCGCTGATGCGGAGGCAAGGGTCGGCAAGAAACCGGGTTTATGTCTTGCGGCTAGCTTTTGAGTTGGTTTCAAGGGAAGCCAAAAGGAAAGCCGACGAATGTGTGCGACCCCCTAATTTTGGAAACACAGACACACAGAACCTTGGGTTCAACCTAAAACTTGGGGGCTCCCAGCCACAGAGCAGACGACATATCCCACGAACAGTTTTTCTTTAAGGGATCAAGGAACCTACCCTTGGGTCGCAAAGGGAAACCACAAAACGCATTTGGAGTTTTTGAGGTTCCCCGTTTCCGTTTGCGCTTCGACTTTTCCGGTTCTAAAGATCTCCTGTTTGGGGCCTTTCTGATGTCATATCAAGAACCCTGAGCAGTCTGGGAAGCCAAAAGGTAGAGAAGAGAAAGTCGTATCTCTTTGCCACGGGATTCGGCCCCTGGAAACCGAATGGTTGAACACCCGTGCCGTTGTTTGCCGTTCGGGCGAGGTCCCAGACTGTTGCCATGCACCCAGAGTGGCCTGAGCTTGTGGCTTGCGGCGGAATGGCGTGACGGGCAGAATCTGTGAGGGGTCCCCAGTTGCATTGGCATTTTGAGTTCGCGAATGCGAACATTTGGTGGTTTCGCATGAAAAAACACCATGGCTTTTCGTAGTTGTCACGACGGACACATTGATGGAGGTCGTGGAACAAATGGCATTTGAATGCTGGACGCACCTGAGAGTTCTGTGACCCCGTGAAGCTGTCCACTCCTGGGTGTCAGGCACTGACCTTGCTGGCACTTGATCCCAAAGTCTCGGCCTCCGAAACTGTCCAAGTTCCACAGCGGCTTTTGTTTAGGACGCGGTCAAAGGCGTCTCAAGCTGTCCCCACAGCTTTTGGACTTTTCAGGTCCCTGGCCCAGAAACGCGGCACTTAAGCTGTCAAGGACCGGGGACTTGTCACTCAGACCAAAGTCTGTAAATGGAACCCAACAAGCTGCGCAGAAGGAGATTCCTCCAACAAAGATGATTATTGGGTTCATTGTCAATCTGTAGAGTACATGAGCTAGGGCATGACATTTGCACTGGTCTTCCAACAGCACCACGCACTTTGTTTTCCTGGGACTTTGCCCGCGGTCTGCATCTGCCGCACTGCTAAATTTACCGGCCCTCCCTTTCGCGCCGTTGGCTTCCAGGTTCATTTGGTCTCGAAAATAGAACCTCGAACATGGTTTTTCTCATGTTTCCCTTTGAACCCCCAAAAAGGGCACCCTCGAAAAAGACGCACCCCGTGGGAAGGCCAAACATGGAACCTGCGCTGGGGTCCCCTGAAAAGGACAACCGCTGTGCAAGTTCTACGCTCGTTTTTGGGAGGGGAATCTGTTCAACGTTGTTTCGCAACGACTCTGATTCGGCTTCACACCTGGATGTAGCTTTCAGCTTTGCAGGCGGACAGAGCTTCTGCCAGTCTGTCTGATATTAGTCACTAGTTGTCATGGGAGCCTTCTATACTTCCTATAGGACCAACAGGTTGCGATAATTGTCGCATGACAGAGGGCCGGCAGCTCGCATGTTTTGCTACTTGCGGCCAAGATGGCACCCCTTTCAGCGCAGCTTTGCTTTGTGCGGAGCTTTCCCATCGAGCTGCTGCAGCCTAAGAAGCTCAACTATACAAGGGCCTAGCGCATACAACACACACGCGCACACACACACACACACACTGACAGACCTTTTTTTGTTTTTGTTGCTCCCCTGATCATGACTTGATTTGAAGCACCCATAGCACCCCGAACCCCGTTTTCAAGGGCCTTTCAGTATTCATTTGCCGGGCCAACAAATTGTGGCTGCCAATTTTTTGCTTGCCAGGCACGGTCACCATCCATCCAATGGGGGAAGCCTCAGCACACGCACACCCCCTCACAACCCAGGAAAGGTTGCAAGAACCTTCTTAGAAGGGGTTGTGATTGAAGGGTTCCTGTTGAACACTCTTGCTCGTCGCTGAGAAGCAATTGCTCAAACCATGGCTCCAAAAAATCCACGGGGTTGGCTGAGTGTGTTTTTTCCAGCCTCCTAATGCTAAGAGCAGAAAGGTTTTTAGAAGCCTTTGGAGCCCTAAGCAGGTTCGAGCTTTTCCGGCAGCTCCGTGGCGTCTTTTCTCCCAGACCGCATGCCCCGGTGCATACCGCATCAAAGGAGTGGGTAAGCTGTTGTCGAAGAGCTTGCCTGTAGATTTTGCCGTTTTCCGTTGCGTAGGTGACTTTGCCGAGCTCTGCTTTTCCTTGCAAATGGTCTCTTGGTTTTTTCATGTAATTATTTGTTGGGTTGTTTTCAAGGAACACCAAAAGGAAGATACAAGTTTTGGGGGCCGAATTCCTATTTGGACACCGCTCGAGCTCGTGCGCATTTCATGTTTCCCGCCTCGCAATTCAAAGCCCTTGAAAAGTCCTGGGACAGGCAGGGGCCGTGGAAACGGTGATCCGGTTGGACCGCAAAAAAAGACGGATTCTTTCAATGATACGTCTAAAAGCCAGCTCCTTGACTACAAAGACTCTCGACATCAGCTGGGAAAGGTTATTTTATACATAGACCATCTATCTTGTCAGGGACCCTGAGCAAGCCGCGTCCCTTTCGCGGGATTGGCTTTGAAATGGCGTTGATTGAACACAAGCCTTTGACAACTTCGAGCGTATGTTGATACAGTATTAGCAACATGCAGGCATCTTAGCTTGTTGCAGGCAATGTCCAGTTCATTGGAGTCATATACTTCCTGCATAGGTCAATTGACTACGAGCCAGGAAACAAAGGTCACAGTATGCCCTCATTCGGTCTGATAAATGAAGCTGGTCTGTGATGGAAGGACTCTCAGGGTGTCCAGGGCTTGTTGATTTGCCAAAGGGAACACCCGCGGCAGTGAGGCTCGTGGTCTGTTGCTTGGATGTCAAATCCAGTGTATTTCTTTTTACCACACCCTGCCTGCAATGAATCTGAAAGGACACACCCAAATACATCGTCGTTCCAGCCTTGCGACCTCAGTCAAATTCTGTCGAGCCGCTGGCAATGCCAAAAGCTGTCGATGCGAATTTCTGTGGGAAGCGGGCTGAATTCGGCAAGCCCCGACGGCCAACGCGTGTGGAGGTTGGACGGGCATCAGATTCGCCTGCGCTTTTCGCGCGCAGGTTTTGGTTGGGCAAAATCGGTGAGAAAAAAGGATGCCAACGTTTGCCTTCAAAGGGAAAGCACGATTCCATGCAAGCAACCCTGTGTTCGGAACCAATGCCCAACCTGGACGGTTGTCCCCAGAGTAGAGTGAAACGAGTTGAGTTTTGCGCATCTTGTAGCATGTAGGTGGCTAGTGAGTCTCTCACTTTTTTTGAGAAGTCTCTCGGCCAAAGTGTGGCGCAAGGAAGGAGGTTTGCAGCCCAACTCAAGATACATCTTGCAAGACCTCCCTGTCACTGCGCGCCGAAGCTTCGGCCCGAAACGTTTCGTTGGAAAGTGCGACAGTTTAGGGGTCACGGCTTAGAATCTCCTAGAAAGTTGAGGAGTTTCCTTTGGGTGATATTTGAAGGAGGCGCTTTTCAGGATGGTCCGTGGAGGAAATCTACCGGGAACAAGCCAATGGGCCGGGTGTTGGATTCCCTGCGGCCCAAGTCGTGCGAGATCGACGGGAGGACTTCCAGACAACCATGGTTGTGGAAAATATCGGGTATTAGGCTATTAGGCCCGCTTTTCGTGATGACAACCATCTTTGAAGTGACTACACATTATCATATGGCCCGGATGGCTCACCTCGGTGTCGCAGAAAAGTGCATTTTTTCTTCTCCCACAACCAGACAAACAACTTTTAAGTCCTTTGTTTGCAAGGCTCCCCATGACCCACTGGCCGAGTTCTTTCTCACCATCTGGGCTATTGAGTCATTGTTCGCAACACCAACCGTGAAAATTTGTTCTGGGGCCTCTTGCAAGAAGGCTAGCCACCAAATATGAGAATGGCCGGTTTCTGCCTTGCTTTTGGCTTTTGCCAGCCCTGCACTCTCCAGCAATTGCGACCCCTCGTGAAGCCGCAGGTTTCAGTCGCAAGAATCCAAGCACCGAGTTTCCGGCGATCAGCAAAGCGTGCCGGTCCCAAAATCCGAAAGCGCGTGGGTTCGGATTCACTCCATGCGCCAAGCTATGATCAATAAACACATCCTACTCAAAGCAAGGTGTCACTCACAAAAGTGAAGGATTCACATCGCAGAAGTTCGCAGGTACCCGATTTCTGAGCCGCCATGCCAACGGGCTTTCCCTTTGAACCTCAAGCAGGGTACCCTGCCATGGACCAATGGCAGGTGTGGCTCGTTTCCAATATGGCCATGGGTCAAAACCCCGTACCCCCAGTGAACATCACAATCCCCACTAAAGTAGACTAAAATGGGTGGTGCACCTATCCCCAAATGGTATCATTGGTTTTGAACCATGGCCATATTCCGAAAGGGAGGCAGCCATGTCAGGACCTGGTGCGGGGCCAGCGGCAGTTGGAGGAGATCCGGCCAGCGGCCCAAACTCAACCAAAGCCGACCCGGGCCATGTCGGGTTCGCTCGGGATCCTTTTTGGGATCGGCGAGAAAACAGAAACCACAGGGAAACCAAGTGGAAACCACACATGTTTTGGTGCCCAAATCCATATTCACACATGGCCGCCCACTGGGATAAAGCCGAAAATCAAATATCTTTCCAACCATGAACCAAAAGTCAGTGGGGGTGTTGTAGCGCATGCAAACAGTTTGTGGCAACAGGGGTGACTTGAGGTTGTAGGCGGTTGACCGTGCCTAAAGACATGAGTCCAAACATTGGAGATCTCTGATTTTTTGGCCAATGTCCTCTCACTGTTCGGGCCCGTCGGGCCAGGCCCGTTGGGCCCTTCGGGCCCGTCGAGCCCGTCGGGCCCGGGAAGTTTGTCGGGACCGTCAAGGCCGACGAAAGAGGAGGCTATTAACTTGACGCAGTCATTGACACGAGGCTGCCGTTGTCTAACAACCCACGCCAGGCACGGAGCAAGATCTGTCCAACTAGCCTACTATTTTTTCCTCGAGCTCACGCCCACAAACGCTCTCATCCCAGAAGCCAATGCCCTCCAAATCCCACCAGCACGGCCGCTCGGAGCCACATCCCACCAGCACCGTTGAAAGCTCCCCGCGCCCATCGCACCAGAGATGCTTTTGGGAAAACAGGTGCCGGGAGCTCTGGTTATGCTAGGCACATGGTTCGAACTTGATAGAAGCCAATACTGTTGCGCGCGTGTGTGTCTGCTCCACTTACATGCCCTGTTGGCCTACTCAGCTTTCTATCTAGCCATCTGCCTGCCTATTCATCCGCCGAGGTCTTTGTGCATCTATCCATCTACCTGTCCATTCTTTTGTTTGTCCATCCGCTTGTCCATCAACGCATCTGCGCATTTCCCAACGTATTTGTTGCTAGTTCCACAGGGCCTCTGGTCTTTTCGCGGCGTGTCAGCTGTTTTTCTGGCGAGGTGTCGGGGGGGGAGGGGGGTTGATGTCTTTGCTGCTGTTTCGGTGTCAGGTCCAGTTTTGGATTTTGCGATTGCTGCTTCTGCGATGCCTGACCGTATCTCCAATTGACTTTCGTGCACTGTGTGATGATCAGAACGTTCTGTGGTCTTCGTGGGTCTCTTATGTCTCGCGTTCTCGCCAGGCGCTGCCTTTGCTTTTGGCGGCTGCTGCGTATGTATTGTCTCCACGTGTACCGTCAAGTAGATGCCCGCCAACTTTATCATATCACGATTTTTGAGGTGAGGCTGAGAGCATCAAGTAGATGCCCGCCAACCAGCTTGCGAAGATGTGCAGCTGCAAAGAAATTTGGTGGTGTGATCTGATTTGCTCAATGTTTGGAAGCACAACCTAAATTGAGCCCAAATGGAGATGATGTCAGATGAAGGGTGTTTTCTCTGAAAAACATTAGTTTGGAGGAATTCTAAAACCACAGTTGTTCACTGAGAAAAGCTGAAATCATTGGCAGGTGCATTGAAAACAAGAAGCGTGAACCTTGAAAATCACCACGCGCCTCATGGCGTAATGACCTATTTGTTTGATCCAACCTGCTCTGACCTAATCCAACCCAATCTAATCCATTTGCCTATCTGCCTATCTCGTTTCCTGTTCTAATGCAATCTAATCGATCTATCTCTCGATTCCCTTTGTTTTTATCTTGCTATCCTTCTATCTACATATCTCTCCTACCGGTTTATCTGCGTATCTGTCTATGTATGCATCGGTCTACCTATCTAACTGTCCATCTATCTGTCCATCTACCTACCGATCTTTCTTTCTGTCTATCTTTCTCTTCTTCAGTTTCGTCTACCTGTTTCTGTCCATCTACCTACTTATCCATCTACCACCTATCCAAGATATGTCGATCGGACCCATCTATGTACCTATCTACGGCCGTTGCGCGCTGCCATGAAAAGCCTTCTGCACTGAGTTCATGTGCCATGGAGTGCAGATCTCCAAAATGGGAGGTGGGGAATCTCGATTTGAGCATATGTTTGTGTTGAGGCTCGGTAAGGTTGGACTCAAGACAAATCAAAGGGACAACCGCATTTTTTGGTGCTCCCCCTATGTGACACATACCCATACCACCCAATCCGGCTGCAGGCTCCGCTTCACCTGTGCTGTTGGGAGTTTTCGGGCCTTCCATCTCCACTCGGGCTCAGCCACCAACGTCGCGATTGCTTTGAGCCAAACTGCCGCTCGCGTGCGTCAAAACGCCTTTGGCGAAAGCCAGAATCGGCGTTCCAAGACTGGCCGTTTTTCTTTGGCCTTGTCAAATGCAATCGAACCTTGCTGAGCGACTGAGCCAAACTTTGCCCATGGTTCTGCAAGGGGTTATGAAGCGAGTAGCTTTATTTATTTATTTATTTATTCATTTATTTATTTATTTATTTGTTTATATTTATCTATTTAATTGATACGTCACGCCGTTGCCACTCATTGATCTTCAAGGACAAAGGAAAAAACAACAACAAGACTTTGGCTGATCCTCCATTTAGAGAGGAATCCTTTTTGCCACACTTCTGAGGAGGATTGCAATCCATAAGGTTCCTTTCGCCATTGCAGTTTCTGGTTCCTTATGCCCTTAACATGTGTAATCTGCAGATCTTTACCAGACTTGGCTTACCTTTGTGGCTTTTGGCCTTTTTGCTTTTCGTCATTGCCCCTTTCAACCAGGGTGTCGCGTCCGTTTGGCCCAATGGATCCTGTTCCGAGGAATCAGGTGACCTCACAGGACGAGCTGCGGGAGGACGAGTGGGGCTGCAGAACAGATCAAAAGAAAGGGCCGGCCGAACCAACCCGTCACAGCTGGGGAGCTATATTTTAAGGTTAAGAGATGTAACATAGTCTGAATCCTGTTCGTGGTGTACCCTGGTGTTGGGCCAAGTTTCCTGCAAATTGAAAAAAGCTGCATTGGATGCGGCGAATCAAGAGTACAACAGGACCAAGAGGGGGAGGAAAAGGTAGAATCGACAGAAAGCGCCCCTAAACGGTTTTGTGAACAGGAGGTGTCTAGTTTGTCCCAGCCCAAGACACATCTTTGACGAGATATGATGAGGAAAAGGCTATGGACTGTGCGCTCAGCCTTTGCGTCCCGCATGTTCCCTTGTCAAGCATGTTGTCAAGCGCTGGTCCTGTCGGCTTTTCTTACCCAACCAGCCACCTCATATCGGAGTTTGAGCTTCGGCCACTTGCCGCAAATGGAGTCAACCAGTGTTCGGTCTGCTCAGGCTGACAAATTGGCGTGTGTTAAAATAAGGAACCGACAACAAGGCGGGTATTTCTTGGGTTCCCCTAACCACCTCAACCAAAGTACCCTGGAAACAAAAAGACCCCACACTCCACGCAGGAAATCCGCTCGCTTTCCGAGAGGAACGAGGCATGGATCTGAGCATACTTTGTTTTTTCGCGGCGAGTCGATCGCGTGTTGCCGTGTTGTGATTCACGTTCACGGAAAGTTCGATTGCTACAGGCGCTTGAGGCTGGCAGGGCCCACGATCTTGGCGTTCTTGGCTTTGCGAGTTTGAAGCTTGGGATGTGGGATGTAGAAACTGTTTGATTGCATGACTAAGCCTCGCTTAGGCGCTTCGTGAGCAGATGCGGACCATGCAGCAGGACGGGGGCTTCGGCCGGGCGGAAGCTGGATCAAGAGTTCCCGGAGCGAAGCTCTGGGTCGTATTCTGAACCAACGTCCACTGACTATTGGTGCTGTATTTGGTGATGTTGCCGGGTTTGGCGCGTTTTAAGCATTTTGTGGGACCCGAACAACTAATCAACAAAGCAATCAACCAAACAAACAAACAAACGAAAAAACCAACAAATACACAACAACCAAACAACCATACAACCATACAACAAAGCAACCAAACAACCGCACAGCCAAACAACCGAACAAACAAACAAACGAACAAACAAACAAACAAACCAAGCAACCAACCAACCAACCAACCAACCAAAACAAAACAGAACAAAACAGAACAAATCAAAAAAACAACAACAACAACACAAAACCAAACCAAACCAAACCAAACCACACCAAAACAAACAAACAAACAAACAAACAAACAAACAAACAAACAATCAATCAAACAAACACACAAACACACAAAACAATCAAACAAACAAACAAACAAACAAACAAACAAACAAGCAAACAAGCAAACACGCAAACAAGCAAACAAGCAAACAAGCAAACAAGCAAACAAACAAACAAGCAAGCAAACAAGCAAGCAAGCAAGCAAGCAAGCAAGCAAGCAAACAAACAAACAAACCAAACACAGAAGGACACACAAGCACAAATGCGCACTCATAGACACACCCATAGACACACCCATAGACACACCCATAGACACACCCATAGACACACCCATAGACACACCCATAGACACATCCACACACACACAACGACACCAAGCGCACGTGCATGCGTGCGCAACGGCACTCGCACTCGCCTATGTACACATGTACAGGTACAAGCGCAGCTGCGTGTACATTGACAGAAAATACAACGTGTGCATGTGCGCGTGACAAACACATATCGCGTACAGTTACACATGCATACATACGCTCAGGTGCATATGCGCATCTAGAATGACATGCGCACTTGCTTATCTACAAATGACAAATGTATGACACAGATGCAGTCGCAATGACATACTTGTGAAATGCCTATACATCTTTTCATCCATCTAGCCAGCCAGCTAGCCAGCCATCCATCCTCCCCTCCATCTTACCGCCATGTTAAGGATCATTTTGATGCACCAAGTATGGGTGTGTCTTTGCTGGTGCCCTGTTCGATGCCACAGAAATCGACAGGACCCCCACCCTGCGACTTTGAGACAAACCCGTGCTGTTTGCTATCGCTACAGCTTGATGCAGGCCACAGCCCAATGATTCACTCTCTCTCGGGGGACCCTAAACTTCCCATGTCCATCCAGACTATGATGTTTTGAGCAAACCTCACATGAGACAATAATAGCTACACAGTCCTGCAACATTTTGTGGCAGTTACCCTGCAAACTTGGTAATTTTGGCGGAAAGCTCACATGCGGCGATGGCCGGAAACTAAAGGGACACCAACATATATTAAACAGAACAAAAGGAACCAAGGAAACCAAGGGGGTGTGGGTTTCGTTTGTTTTTTTGGTGGGGTGGGGGGGGGTTTGCGACTCTTTGCTCAGCTTTTGTGGAGGCACGCTGAAGCAAGCAATGGGGGGAGGAACCATCACATCCGGCAGGAGTGTCGGAAGGTCACAGAGCGGGTGGAGGCGGAGTTGAAGGAACAGCTGGAGATGCAGCGCAGGGCCAACGAGGCGCAGGGAGCGAATAGCTCGTGGCTTGGGTGGCTGGATTGTTTTGGTGGGGGAACCCCTCCTTTGACTTTGAGAGGAACCCAAAAGGAACATCAAAACATGGGGGTTTCTACAAATAGGGAGCCCTAAAATGGCCTTTGGGTTTCTTTTTGTTATTCGTAAGACCAACCAAAGGGGTCCGAAACCCATTTTCAGAAACTTCCATTTGGTTACTCAGGGACCTTTTGGCCGACATTGAAATTCAAAACCGCGTGGGGGTCTAATTCTCATTTCGGGTTTTGGAGTTGTAACATTTGCAGAATCCCGTTTGCGCAGACCACAAATGGGATCAAACACAGGCTGGGCAGAGACATCTAGAGTTGACGTGAGGCCAAAACTACGGCAGCAACGTGTGGGTATGTGTTGCAATAGGGACACCAGAAATTGTGGTCTTCCTTTTGGCTGTCCCTAAAACCAAGCTGGACAGGGTACCATCCAGAAGACACCGTACGGGGTACCGGAAGGAAAGTTGCAATGCGATCAAGGATTTCAATTTTTGTGTGAGGCTCAGCCATAGGTGAGCCTTGCCTGCCCCCGTTGCAAACAGCACGCGTTTTCTCGCCTTGCAGGGATGGTTACCAACCTCCCCAATAGTGGGTTTTAGCCAAGCAATATAAACATTCCACTGACAGTGGCGTTTTGACCATAACCCATGTGACACTGCTAGTGACTAGTGTTTGTTCTCCTTGTAATCTCGAAGCCACCTGTCACCAGACACGCCCCTGGGTTTACGAGGAAAGGGAAGCGAAGATGGCGGACCACGCCGAGTGGGGGCCCCAGCAAAAGCGCCACGGGTGCTGTTTGGGTGGATGGGAGTTGCCCTTTGATCATGGTGGAACTTGGTTCAATGATACCCCACAACCCCCCACATCCCCAGGTATTATTTTTCTCTGGGGTTGGTCGCCCACTTCCCTGAGCCCAATTTTAAGCACGACATCATTTGGCCAAACGGGCTGACGACGCCGTCCCTCGCCTGGGGTCGCAGATTTCCGGGGGGGGGGGGGGGGTTGAAACAGTGGTGCCGGGAATGTGGACTATCATACCAGCGGGGATGTGGGAAAAAACTCGATATCACAGACTCTTGGAGTCCTACTGTGGAACCAACATGGTAGAAGCAAAAGTGGGCTTTATGGTAGAATTAAAAGTCAATGGGTTTCAGGCGGGACTAACAACTGCTAGACCTCTGTCATTCTGCTTTTCCGCGGCACCAACCAGACCCTTCAGAAATCATGAATCCTCTTCCTAGCTTTGGCCATGCCCAAAGTGGGAAGCTTGGCCTGGTACTTCCCCCATGTCTTGGGGAAAGGCTTGGCTTTCCCCATGGCGCTAGGCTGAAGCGCCAGCTGTCGGTGGCTGTCAGCAAGGTCGAGGAGCTCGTTGCCGAAACCGTGCGGCTCCAGGGGAGCGATTCGCCATTGCTGATTTCAGGTTCTGGAGAAAGGGTGAAAATGGTAGATTTGGTAGGCTGCTTGGTTAGAAAGGGAGCGATCATAGAAGGCTTCGGGGTCAGCCTACCCAAATTGCTCTACAGTTCTATACAATTCTCTATATATATATATAAAACCTATGTGATCCAAATGAGCCACAATCTACCTGATTGACAACTCCGAGTTGGTCCCGCAAGGGCACAGCAAAGTTAACCCCGCAATCAGGCCACACGGGGTCCTAAAAGGCTGATCCCCTCGAAAATTTGCACGGAACCAAAAACTGGTCTCGCAACAGGGCGAATGATTTCCGGTCTCCTCCACTTCCCCTGCAAATAAGGACGGAAGCCGAACAGGGGGCCCTCAAGAGGAGATGCCACTTCACCTGGACTCTGCTTTTTCAGGAGATGCCCCCCAGAAGGATCTGTTCAGTTTTTTGGGTTCTAGGAGATTTCTTGCAGCCAAAAAGCCGATAAAGAAGTAGATTCAGCCATAGGCATTCCTCAAGGTGCACGCCCGATGTACGTCATTTACCTTAAAAGGGTCTGTCTCTTGGAGTTGGTACCCCCTTTTTGGTGGTTTTAGAGGCAAGCCAAAAGGCCACCCCGCCATTTTCTGGGTCCAAATCCTTAGAAAAGACAGAGGCACAAGGCATCGGCGCGGAAGTTGACGCGACATCGGCGCGAACGCTCCGGAGATTCGAAGGAGCTGCAGCTTCTGCAGGCGCGGACATGTTCCTGGAGGATTACCTGTCTCCAAAATCCCAGTCACTATCTGGATTTGGTCCCTTCAACTAATATTCAAGGCATGTTTATTCTGTAGGTTGGGGAAGGTATGGAGAGAGAAATGGACAGAGAGATGGGTTCTGGGGCGAGAGATGGTTCTAATGCCATCACTTTCTCTCGGGGTAATCAACACATCCTATCTTTGTTTCCATTCCTACCTTTGACTTGTTCATCCCCATCCCTTCTTTTCCTCGCTATTTGTGAGCGAGAGGTGAGGGAACCCTTTTTTTTGTTTTAAAGGGACACCAAGAGTGACACCGCCTTCTTGGGGGGTCCCCTAAAAAGACCCCCCCCCCACCTTGGGGTTGCACTGTTGCAGGCCATTCTGCGCTAAACGCGTCCAGGCAGCCATTCACGTTCTTATACGGAGCCCAGGGGCGTCTTAAGACGCCCACTTGAATCAACAGATGTCTCAACTCACTCGACATGGGCTTGGACAGTTTATCGTTGGCTCACCTCGGGGATGAAGTTCACTTTCTAGAGGTTCCTGATTCCTAGTTTGGCATTTTTTAGCAATTTGCCTAGATCCATAGTTTCTCCGCTTTCCCTTCCCACGTCCACTTCTTCCTTCTGCCGTTTTTTTGGGTCGGTGTTTCTGCGAGGCTTCCCGCTTGAAGTCGCGCTTTAACGGGTTGAACAACCTGGTGGCACTCCGTTTTGGTGACCCCGGGTCTTGACTCAGCTCCGAGGACCAGACGCTCCGCGCTTTGGAGGCGTCCCGAAAGACCTCCCAGAGCTCCGAGGAGATGGCTGGGGGGGCCGAGAAGATTTTGGCAGGCTAGGCCAAAAAAGCTTCGTTTGACCCGTCCTGTGCCTTTTCAGTTTGTAAAAAAACAACAAAAAACGAACGGGACAGCTCTCCTAGAAGTCGGCAAGTGTGTGTTTTGTAGCAAATGGTCCTCTTTGTGGCTTCGGGCAGGTGGCTAGTTGCTGTCGGACTCGGTCAGGTTTCTCCGCCAGGGTTTGCATCGCGGCTCGTCTCAGATTCGTATTTCCGTCTGGTGGAGGGGAGCGATGATGATTAAGTATGTTGTTGAGGAGAGAACAATTGCATGGTTTTCTATTCATGACCCTATCCCTGAAGGGGAGTCCTGGGAGCGCGGTGTTCTCTTGTGATTGACTTCATTGACCATAGAATGCTCGATTGGAGTCGGTCGGTTGGCCGAGCAATTTGAGAGGACACGATATGAGGTTCGAGTAAACAAGGTAAGCCCCCCGAGAAAGTTGCCTGTCATTGGCCCAGACCAGCAACATCAAGGAATAGAGTTGTTGATTCACATGTTCGTTGCTGGTTCCTTTGGTTGTTCAGTGGTTAAAGCGTGGCCCCTTGCCCCAGCCCTTTTCTACAGCTCACAAAGTGCGTTGCTTGTGGGCTCACTTTTGAATACCTGGTTTTTGGCCCCTTAATGCCCGCGCCGATCCAACGTAACCCGCCCATTTGCCCAGGTTTTGGAAGTGGCAGATGGGTATTGCCAAAAATAGGTGGATTTTTGGGTGCCTCCGAACAAACCCATCCAAAAACGGGGGTTCCCTAGTTGCCACTGCCGTTGAAGGACTTGGCCCAACAGCTGCACCAGCTGCAGGAGGACAGCCGATGGAAAGCTCGCCGGACGTTTTGCAGCCTTCCGTGGGATCTCTTTTCTGACACATCCCACTAACAGTTAAGTTTTACCTTTCGCAAGGGACTCATTGGATCAACAAGAAAAAAACAAAAAGGAAAACAAAATGGGGAAACACACAAAAACACATAAGGTTCACTAAGTATGGCCCATAATTTTGGTTGGGGGCAAGAGTTGAGTTTTTTTTTTCTTACATAATTTTGAACAACAATTCTATTCTACCCTGATGGGAACTTGACCCGCCTACCAAGCTGCTTTTTGTTGCAGAGTGGGGGAGGGGGAGGAAGCCCATGCTAGACCTGGGTTTATGCCGGGCACCTCATTGCTAGCTTTCGTGGGGCAACATATGCACGAGACGTGGGCCAACGAGCTAGTTCAGTTCGTCAAAGCCTGGCTGCGGACTGTGACAGAGGTTTATGCTGTGTTCGTCGCACCATCCTTGGCGTTGTTTTGCCATTCGAGGTTCGGTTAGAACTGATGGTAGTCGATGGTTCATTTGGGAGGGGCAAAAATGGATTTTCCAAAAAAGGGGTTCCGCAAGGGTGTTTTGTTTTGGAAAATCAAGTCCGTCCGATTTGGCGGTTTTTTCTTTCTTTGGGGGGGGACCCTTTTTGTTTTGATTTTACAGGACAACCAACAGGATTCTGTGGGTTCCGTATCCAATTTAGACACAAATTCATTTGGCTAGGAATCTTAATAGGGAATCCTCTCAACCATGGTTGCTGGACATAGATTCCCGCCGACCTTCATATTTACCAAAGGGTCCCCAATGCAAGCTCCTACCCAAATCTACCCAAACGGGAGTTTCTGCAAATGGACCCTTTTGGTCTCAGAACAAACACTAGGACACACAAAGGCAATTGTATTTCTAGCATCCCTACCGCCTTGAGTTTTTCTCTTCAGGAGCTGGGCACGTCCCTGCGCGACCGCAACGAACTGCACGAGCACGTGGAGAAAGCGACCGGCCAATTCCGGGAGACGCGCAACCCGGGGCTGCGGGGAGGGGTTATGGGACTCTGTGTGGAGCATTCGAAAGGAACCCGTTTGTTCGGACCCATTGCAGGGGTCACCCACATTTTTCTTTGTGGGGGGGGGGGAAGGAGGAGGGAGGAGAAGAAGCTCAAGCTGTTTTTCTTTGAAAAGAACTCCCTGAAGCTGAGGGAGTCAAAAGGCTTTGTTCATTTTGGCCCGAAAAGCCTGGCCATGCAAGAGGTTAGTCTGGGAAGCCGGCAGATGACATGGAGTCACCCTCAGCATTCAGAAACAGAAACTCCAAAATGGTCTACTGTTCGCAGAAACAGCCAACAAAAGCAGCCCGCGAGTTTCTCATTTTGTGGAGTTTTCGAGTCCGGGCTTTGCTCTTTTGCAATTGTTGTTTGGATTTTGTATCACCATCTAAATGGCGCCCCCCCCCCCCCCCAGTTTGGAGGCATGAGTTTTGATTGGGAACCCTTTGGTGGACATGATTTGCATGGGCCCTTCTGTCCACCAACTGTTGTTGACAATATCCAGCCGTATCCTTTCCATCGCAAGGATCCGATTGAATTGAGAAAGCTGCCTTTCTAAGCACTTCGGGAAACAGGTGGCTTCCTGCAAGAACGATGGGTGACTGGGTCAACGTTTGATCACCACATCTTGCATTTTTGCCATTCCCTGAAATGATGATAAGATCAAATATTTACATCCTGGCTTTAGGGGTGAACATTGATCAGGGTGAACAGAATTCAAAAGGAATCAACCCATAGACTGGCAGACTTGTTGTTTGTTGCCGAACCAAACAGCTTTTCAGACGGATTGAACGCGAAATTGTGTTGTTTCTTTGCTCGCCCTTCCAGTTGTTTTGTTTTCCGTGCAAAATCCAGGGTCTCCTTAGAATGGCCGAGTGCCTTGCGCGATGAACCATCGTCAGGAGGACATCTTTGCGCAGAACCGGCGTCAGTCGGAGCTAGAGGCAATGCTGGAGGTGGGTTCGAGGGAGCTGGGGGGGGGAGCCGAGTTGGTCAATCAACAACCGCTTGGTGGATTTTGATCTGGGGGATTTCCATTTAGGGAAGCCTTGCTTGATGGGGAGCCCCCTAATCTGCCAAGTTGATAAATCTGAGGTCAGCATTAGAAGGGACTCCCCAAACTGGTCGGTTTCCTTCTTGTTGTCCAACCAGAAAAGGGGGGCAATCTCGCCGGGTGTCTCTGCTTCATTTGGGGAGTGGGGGGCGAACACCTCCCCAATTTCGTCAAACCAGGAGGACAATCAAATGTTTTTTCGACCCAGTTTTCCTATGCCCAATTCAAAGGCAAGCGGCATAGTCTGCTGTGCAGAATACAAAGCTGGCTATCTGGGATGGACAGGCAACACAAGCGATGCATGCCAACAACCCCAAGATGCAGCAGCGCCAAACGCTGCGAAACACATGCTTTCCCTTTTCTTGTTGCAGGCATGGTTCCTGTCTCAGGCGGTTTTCAAAGGCCTTGACTTCTGTTTCCCTCGGTCAATTTAAACCTGGGATTTGAATATGTTGTGGTATCATCAGCTTGATTGGAGAGGACAAAGATGTATGATCCAAAGTTGACCCAACCACCCATTCTTGGAAGGTACGGCCAGAGGTATGGAGGATACGTTTCGTTTGAGGTTTGGACCAGGGTACGCAGCCCAGGTATTTGGGTGTGCCTTTTCTTGAGGGTGCCCACTTTCAGCCTAGTTGAAAGGGACGCAAGGAAAAACACCCATTTTTGGGGCCCCCTCTTTTGAGACACCCAGGGATTCATTGCCTTCGCTGCCAAGCTGGCAGTTTTTCTTTAGGAAAGGCCCAAATCGTTGGTGTGTGTCTGTGTGTGGTTCTTGCGAGTGAACTCGGTCAGTCGCCATTTCCAAAAGGGGAGTTCCGGCATCTTGAGTTCCAACATCACACCTTTTGGACTCTCCAAACACACGCAACGTCTTGGGGAAGCGTAAGATACACCAAAGCTGGAGGTGTGTTTCAGTTGCGCGGGGCGGGGAGGTGGCGGGAGCAGTTTTATGACAGCGCGTTCGGCTGGAGGTGCCATCTAGCACCGGCTCACCAAAGTCAGTCTTGACCACCTTTTTGCCCCACAGCCGCCCTCAACTCTATGACCATCGTAGTTTGAAGAGAGGTATAGTTCTTAGCGGCAAATGCATTGCAATCACTTCTCGCATTGTTTGTCCGGTGCATTCGGGTCGACATTTGATGCTGCATGCATCGGGCCTTCGATTCTCGGTGCATGTGGCTTTTGGTTTCCGTCGCCAGTTTCGGTTTCCCATTGCTCAATATCCACCAGTGAGAGCCTCCCGGAAACCAGGGACAGGCAGCAAGAGGCACTTGCAAACAGGCCTTCGGCTGCCCAGAGCCGTCCTTTTTTTTTGTTTGTTTTTGTTTGCTAGGAGTGATGTCCTTTTAGCATCACCAACCAAACAAGGGTGCCCCTTCTGAGGGTTGTCGCCTGCCATGGCAGGATAGGAACAATGAGATCAAGCTCTTGATGTACAGATTGCAGGACTCTGCAGCCATTCCCGGCTGCTTGAACTCTGAGCTTGAACATGCTTATGATGTCAGCGCATATGCTTTGATCGCATGACAGAACAATGCTCTAACGGGCATCCGTTAAACCATGATGTCAATCCATGCAATCTACGCATGCCCACATGGATGGCTCGAGTTGCTCGCTGCTCTTCCGCAGCTCATCCAATTGTACAGCTTTTGATGCCGAAAAGGGCCACACATCAAGTAAGTTTCTTGATCCAAAGTATGTGAACTTGAGACTCATTTGTTCGGAATTCCGAACATGTTGTACCGGGGTTGACCTTCAACAGCTTCATCCAACAATCTTTGACGGTATCATTTTTGTCAACTCTCGCGGGTAGACTCAGGAGCTGTCCTCTCGCTACGTGCCGGCAAAGGCGGACGTGCCTTGGCCCGAAACGCGAATTGAGTTATTGGCCTGAAAGCCGGTGGACTCAAATGCATACGTGAACCAAAGATGGGTGAAGGTCAACGATACACCCACTGGGAACCCAGCTGATTAATCATTTCCTGGTGGATTTAACCTGGATGTGCACCATTTGGGAAGGGCATGCGGATCAATTTTGGGACAATACCCCCTCATAGCCGATCAGACTAGTCCGAAGTTAACAGTCACTTAGACTTAGATGAACCGTCGCATGGGGATTTGAGGTTGAATACGAAGGCGACTCTCCCGCTTGGCCCGACTCCCAAATCCAATAATCCGGTCTAGAATTGCAAGAAGAGGATCCCTGCTAAAGAATTGTAAAGTCAACTGGAGACTAGCCCAATCCTGGGCCTTAATGCTGAATTCTAACACCTACCTTGATGTCAAAATTCAGGCCCAAATATGCTCAAATGGGAGTTTCTTCAAATGTACCCCCTTTGGTCTTGGGGAAAACAATAGGACACCCAGAGGCCATTTTAGGGGATCCCTACCGCCTGGTAAAGATCCAGCCCTGCGACAAGGGCTGCGACCGATTCTGAGGCGACTGACATGATCCTGGCACGCTGGATCAACGGGTACAGGCCAGGGCTTCGTCTTTTTTTTTGGGCCCACGAATACCGTTTATTTAGCGTGTACATACATACATATATATATATATACTAGTACACATATATAATGACATACATAACACGCACACACACACACAAAATTACATATATATATATATATAAGCCTAAGTCTAAGCCAAATCTTCGTTGGACTTCGCTTCTCCTTCGCTTCCTTTGCAGGCCGGCGGTGCCCTTCTTCCGCCTCTCCCAGGGCTTGTACCTCTTCGGGCGTCGCCAGGCGGGAAAGTTTCTGGTTTGGACCATTTCAGTGGCACAGCAGTTCTGTGGGCCACGTCGCAAGTGGCAGTTGGGGAGGCAACATGGCGAGTTGAGCATGAGTTCTGATCCAGATCCGGATTTGACCTGCGCACAGCAAGATCAAGTCTTGGCAGGTGTAGTTTTTGAGACTCGGTACCCTTCCTCTGGTTGTGTCAAAGGGACTTTAAAAAGGGGAATCCATTTTGCGAGCCCATGTGGATTTGCGTCAAACTAGGGATCCCCTAAAATTGTCTGTGATCTTTTGGTTGCTCTTTAGAGCGCACCCAAAAGGCGCTACACGACCACACGATCTTCAATGGCACGCGAGCGCGTCAGGTGATTTGCAAGATCTCCAACGATAAGCCGGTCTTCCGAGTTGGTGGAGGCTTTGTAGGCCGGGAAGCCACATGTTTTGAGGCTCCTTAACGTGCCCAATTTGGAGGGATTGCAGTCCCCATGTTTTTCCGGAAGGAAGGCGGTTCATCTTTTCGGCCAATTCAAAGTCAGTTTGCTTTTGGTGGGCGCTGTCTAGATAGGACATGTAAGGAATGTTATTTGGTGCAAAAAGCTGCAGTGAAAGAGCCTTTGTTTAATCTTCCCTCAGACCGAAACTTGCAAACAAGAGGAAGCTCGTGGTTTTTTGCGCAAGCTCCGTCGCTAGGATTGTGTGAAAGGCCAAGAGGTGAAGTTTTAAAAGGAAGCCTCGAACACGCATTTGGTCCCGACAAGCACCGTACTTATTCAACTTGCTGCTTTGGTTTCTTTCGAACACTTCGTGCAGTCGGGAGAACGGCTCAAAATCTGTGCTTTCCAGGCAAGGAAGCGTGTTGCTCACGTGCACTTTAGAACGGAGTCACGGTGCGCGGTGAGCTCCAAGGCAAGCGGAGGAGTCCCTTATGAACTGGATCTAGCTTGTCCCCTTGCGCGCAGTCTCGGGCCAACTGTTTGTGCAAGCTCGCTGTGCGATCTCTCTCTGCAATCTTTGTGACATCGTGGTGCAAGCTCTGTGAAGTTTCTTTGTTTGCAAGTCAAAGGGCGCTTACGTAAATGAATCAGATTGCAAGAGACAGTTTTTCCAAGCACTTTACTGTTGCATGGGGTTCTTGTTTGTTTTAAGATTGAATGGGCTCTCCTGGATGGGTTGCGTGTGGTTGATGGTCCCAATTCTACCGGGGTTTAGAGTCCATGCGTATTTCACATAGACACAAACTGGGGACTTGGGCCATGAGATACACGCCGGCAGTGACCATGAAACGCTATGAAGGTCTTCATGGCTTCTTCTCCAAAAGATCGGACTGTTGGAAGACCAGAGAGCCCCTTGGCCGAATAGCCCCACCCGGAAGTCCGATGTTTTTGTTCGCCTGTGCGGACTTACTTCCCCGCCCTTTTCAAATGTCTCGAGTGTCACACATGAAGACTATCGGAGGAAATTGAAGGGGGAGGTTCCGGCGTCGGACCGACATCACAGCCCCCAACTTCTCCCACATTTCGGACTCCGGTATTTGGGGCTGCGGATATGATCCAAGCCTGCCCCACTAGCATTGCATTGTCCAGAGTTTCCTCCATTTCCATTCTTGGAGCCTCCAAAAGTGGGCGGTTTCAATGGACGTCACCAGTACATTGCAACTTTGGAAGGGGAAATCCAGTGACCACTGCTATTTGTTCTCTAACACGGAGACCTTTTCGCCAGAAGCCTCGAAAGCGCGAGGCTTCGAGAAGTTCTTGGAACAGTTCGCGTCGGAGGCCTTTGCGCACCTTTGCGCGGTTGGAATGGCGGAAGGGGTCGAATGGTTCTGAGGAATCGATCTTCTTTCCGTTTTCTTTATTGGCAAGTTGCCCGAAAGAATGGGCCGAGTGCTTTTGCTGCTTGTTCCCCTGAAGCCGATGAAGGGAGTGATCCCAACAGACCTCATGAACCCGTTGTTGCAGATCTTTGTCGTGTTTGACATTGGATACTTGGTGCAATTATGATACCTGCCTAGCCTAGTATATGGGGCTGGCTGAAACAGTTGTTGTGTATGCATTTGCAGCATTATTTCCTACACTACAGAGCCATTGTCCAGAAAGGTGTATATCGCCATGATACTCAGTGATTCCGGTTGCAGCTGAAATGCGGACAGCCACCTCTGGTTCGTTAGGTCTATTTGCCACGGGTTGCCCAACAGGATCTGGGCTCAGTGATTTGGGTTTCACTGGGTTTTGGCGAGCAAGGTTTTGATTGCCAATCTGAGGAAAGAGGGAGGGGCCTTGGGCATTTTGACACCTGTGCTCGACAGGGTGTCGGTGCGTAGGCAAGGGCTTGACTCAAGATTTGGCATCTTGATGATGCCCCAAATGGTCAACATATTTCTGCCGACCCCGTGCGGTTGGTCGGCACGGTTCACGGTAAGACCAGGAGGCAGATCGCAGTAGTGCATTCTCGCAGCATTTGGAGCTTGATACCCTGTGTGTGTGTGAAGCGGGCAAGGTCACAATTTACAGTTCTCGCTTGTTTGAGATCAACTCAACAAGGCTGCGTGCGGCGGTGCAGCAAAATGGGGGGCCCTTCTAATTTGGAAGCAAACAACCGAGAAGGAGGCTTTCGATTTTGATGCAGCCCGGCAAACCATCCGATCTACAAGGGGGGAGGGGGGAAGGGGGGGTGGCTGGAGGTAGAAAAAGGGAAATCGCAGAAGCCCTCAAAACGAGATCCCTCAAAAAGCCCCGCACTGGGGGGGGGGGGGGTCGGTGGGGTCCGGACGAGTCACGAACATTTGTGTCAGGAGCTGGAGCGCCTGTTGACGTATGACCTTGCCCGGATCCTTGAGTACCTGCCATGGTCAAAGCTACAAGTTGCATCTTCCATTTGCTTGCTTTAGAGGGAATCTATCACCCGACATGTTATTCGTTTGCGGAACTTACGCCTGAGGGTTATGATCGTATGGTCATACTTTCGGTCTTCAAGCAGCCCACGCAGCCCGAGAACCCGTTCTAATTATTTCGGCCCCTCCGAGTCCATGGCGCTACCCAGGATTTCTCTTTTTTTCTCCCCCTTTTCTGAAGGAAGGTTCACGACCCTTGTACCAGGTCCGTTTCTGAGTGAGAAACTGGTACTGCGCCCCTGCATTCCTTGCCCACATTCTACGCCCAAAGGCCTTTGGAGCTCCCCTGAACATGCTATTTGAGGACGCCTGAACAGATCGCGAGATGGCGCAGCTATTGGCTACCTAACCTGTGCCCACAGGGACCATCTCTGTATGCATTCGTTGATCATACATATTGATATAGATATAATTATATATACATAAACACATGCATAGATTTGTGAATATATGTATATACATACACGCATGTATACACATCAATCGTTACCGGATGCAGGCAGGGCTGGTACGTCATAGCCGGCGCAGGGCAAGGTGTCTTTCCGTCCGAGGATGACAAAACCGGGGAGCCCAAGTTCTTGGAAGGCCTGAAGGCGAGGGGCGAGTTGCGGCCGGGAAGAGAGCGATGTGGCCCATGAAAGTATTTTCGCAAAAACAATCATCGCATTCCCCTTTTTTCAGGTTGAATTCTAAAAGCCCCCCCCCCAGTTTCATGGCACTCATCTTTTTCGGAAGCCGGGTTTGTTGCGGCCGCCCTTTGCCCCGCCTGTTTCGGGTTCTCCGCAGCGGATGCCAAGCGCCCCGCTATGCGCTGGAATCAAGATTGGGGCGTGTCTCTTAGGTTGTCGCCCCCCAAAACGGCATCGGTTTTCCTTTTGGCTTCCCTGGAAAAACCCCACCAGAACGGGCACCTTAAAAAAAAGAGGACCCATGTACTCGCAACCACCACCGGCACTGCAACTGCCAGCACCAGTATGGCCACAACCGCTGCCGCCCCTGCCACTGTCACTGCGAAAGCAACTGCCAAGGTGGCCCTACTCATTGTAGTAGCGACGAACGCATTGTCTCCGTAGTGTCCATGGCCTCCAAATGAAGCATATTCGCCATATTGACCATAGTAGCCATAGTGACTAAGGACTAAGGTAGCCATATTGGTCTCGTCATGGTCGCATCATATTTGCCACATTTGCTGTCGATGATACTGCTACAATGGTTATCACCACTGGCTCATCATGGAATAACCATCACCATTTGCACATGAATAAGACATGATCTACATAGTTGGGACGATCGATCATGACATTGAGTCTGAGTGAGATGTCTTGAACTGGACTTGAGTTGGGCTTGTCTCGGTAGTTTTCCTTTGTTCCTCTGTGAAACCACTTCAAAAAGGGTACCAACTCAAAAGGAGGGAGAAAGAGAGAGAGAGAGAGAGAGAGAGCGAGAGAGAGAGAGAGAGACCCGCTTTCACTTGAGTTGAGTTGAGCAACAATTCAGCAACAGAACCATGCAGCAGCGATGTGAGCAGACACAAGGCAAGTTAGCAGGGCGAAAGGCTCAATAGGGCCATTTTAGTAGAGTTTCAAAGCTCAGTCCTCCACACATCTTTGCAACCATCTTGGTAGAACCCAAAATCAGTTTTAGTCGCAGCTAATATGTGCCGGTCAATATGTATTGTCATCTAATGCAGTAAGGGGATGACATGGGGCGCACGATCTCCAAAATACGCGACAAGGAAGGAGGGTTACTTGCCAAAGTTGGAGACACAAGGAATATTGACTGTGACTCAACTCAGCCATCTTAAGTCATTGGCCGTGTCTTTGCAGCTCAACAATGGCTCAACCAGCAATCTGTGGCTCAAATGTGAGGGTTGGACAACAATGCTGGCAGTCTGTGGTCCATTTGGGAGGACTTACAACAACAACCTAGGGACCTTTGGGAGGACTCGCCAGATTTCCACGAGAAAGCCAAGGGACCCGCCAATTGTCCGATGTTCCCCGGGCGAAGTCGATTCGGACCAGAGGCGAAGCAGATCATTGAAGAGTCTGGGCTGGTGGAGGCGACCCGAGTGAGCGTGACGGCAAAAAGGGGCAAAATGGGAATGGCGCGCCGGCAATGAAACCGGTTTCTTTTCGGAAGAGTCAGGACCGAAAAGAAATGTAAGACATTGGCCGAAATTCAGCCACCATTCTTTCTTCGCTTAAGACATGGGCGAGTGCCTTCTCGGGCACTTTCAGGTGGCAGAGCCAGAGGAAACCGCCCTGTTCGCCCATTTTTTCAGGGCATCAATAACGGGTGAAGGAGTAGAGAACGGGAAACTGTATGGCTGCATTTCTTGCATTGCCTTCACGATGGCTGTGACTATGAGCTGGAACCAAGCGACCTAGTGGTACGGGGGGTATAGCCTTTGAGAAGTTCTAGCCACGGTCCCTTTGACTTTGAGGGGCAAAACATATTTGCACAAAAGATGGCACGTGCATGCGATGCTGCATGGGTTTGGTACCTAGGGGTACGAACTTTTTCATGCTGATTCTGGGATAACATATGGGTGTGTCTTTTTTTGTGGCACCCACAATATGGTTGGTTACACCAAAAAGGGGTCCCCTAAAAAAGGACACACCAATATTTCGCCCGTGGCCCATTTGGGGCTCTGAACCTCTTATTTCTCCGTTTGCCTGGCAACGAAGCCGGCAGCACTCCTTTTTCACCGAACGCACCGTCAACTACCATCGGCGTATATAGTTACGGTGCTAGTCATTTTGTGCACTGATCACTGATGCCCACCTTTGCCGCTCGGAGTTGTTGTCATCCCAGGCAGCGTTCAGCTCGACTCTGCCAGCTGAGTATGCAAGCTGAACCTTCGAGCAATGCATTTGCTTCGACTCCGCTTCCAGTCCAACAGTATCAACGCATTGCTTCAGTCATGGGCAACTGCCCGATTTCAGGGTTCCCGAAACTTCCCTCTCAACGCATCACCCCTATTAAGGGAGCTCACCTTTTGAATTTTCAGGGCCAAAAGGCAATCTTCAAAGCAGCCCAACGAGAAACCTGCAGGTCTGGGACCGAGCGGGTCTCAGGAATGTTGGTTTTTCTTTGGCTTTCCCTGTCCGCCAACCTGAACAGGGCATCTCCCCCCCTGCCGGCAACTCACCGGCAACTCGCGCAGGAGTTGCGGGTGAAGGCCGAGGACGGGGCTCCGAGGAGCCTTCGGTCCGGAGGCAATGCGCAAGCGGCTGAGATGGCGTCTGGTCGGAGAGATGGCGAATGGGGTGCCATATTTCCCCGAGGGCAGCTTGGAAAACTGAAGCATTTTGGCACCTGAATTCCTTTAGGGGTGATGTTTACGGGGAAATTTGGGGAACCCTGGGGTCCGAAACATCTTCTTTGAAAAGGTCTGACAATGCCGGTGGGATTGGGCCAAGAGTTGGCTGGACTTGACCTTGTGTTTTGACCGGAACTAAAAGCATTACCAGCGCTAGACCCCCCAAGCCCAATGTAGCAATGTTTGAAACAGATGCTTGTTTTGGGGGTTGGCCTTCTTTTTGCACTGCCTGTGGCACATCATCTGGGTTCGAAAGGCGAGCCTTTGGAACGCTTTAAGCGGTGGATTTCGCCCCACGCGGGAACCTCCTTTAAAGGAGGAAAATAGTAACAGGGATGGCGTGATGGCCCGCAGAAAGACCCCTTAGTCACTAGGTGCCAACCATGGTAACCCGTGAAGATCATGGAACGAGCCCCAACTGCCCCAGCTACAACGAACCGCGGAGCGGGGGAGGGATTGGGCCCATCAACGGGCTGGGTTGGGGGCCGCGGTAGGCTTGAGCTTGATTTTGAGCCTTGAGCGCTTGAGGTAAGACAGGTTGGGTTTTCACAGGTTGGGCTGTGAGAGTGGTGGGCTGCGCTGAGTTGCAGGGCTTGGGCTGGGGCTGGTGAACTGAGGGTCCGAGCCTTCCCAGCGCGTCCTGTTTTTTTCAACCAGCCAGCCCCTGGGGGTTGCCTGCGCCCCAAAGCAACACCCCGACGCCCGAAACTAGACTTCTTCGGGACCAAATCCGCCTGAAGCACTTTTCGCCTTCGCTACCACGTGCTCGAAATTAGTCATAGCCAAGCGCTAGGGCAGAGACGGTGGCTGCCCAATGTGCCGCTCGGACAAGGCTAGCGAATACTTCTCGAGAGCTTCTAAGACATGCACTAGCAGCTTGCCTGCAAAGGGGCACGTCATGAACCTGGAAAACCTAAACCCAGAACCTAAACCCTGAGTACACCCTAAACCTAACCCTAAACCTGACCCCTAAACCTAAATCCGAAACCTAATCCCGAAACCTAGGCCCTAAACCAGACCCCTAGACCTAAACCCTAAACCTGAACCCTAAAGCCGAAACCCCAAACCCAAACCCTAAACCTAAACCCTAAACATACACCCTAGACCTGAACCCTAAACCCTAGACCCTAATCCCTAAGCTTAAACCCTAAACCTAAACCCTAAACCTGATCCCTAAACCTGGATCTAAACCTAAACTTAAACCTTAAACCAAAACCCTGACCAGGACAGGGATGGATTCGGGGGTGACAGCAACCCGCGAAGGTCTGGTTCCAATCGTTCACCGCTCCAAAAGGACACCTACGCCATTTGGACGTTGCAGGCCTCCAGAGTACTCTGAGCCGCCGGTCCCTGAATTCCTCTCGCGGAAGTTTGTGAGGCGAATTTGTAGCATGATGCACGCCGTACAAGCAGGGCTGCCGGGTGTGCGGATTCATGTTCTTCTGGCTGTGGTTGTACAGTTCGTTTTTCCTTCGGCCCCATGGCAAGTGCTGTTTGGAGCCGTGTTGGGGGTCAATAGGCGCGCCCAAGCACCCGTTTGAGCGACCCCCCGGTAGTGTGACATGGACGCAACTCAAGTGTCGACACAAGCACGTCCACCGGTCGGACTTCACACCACGTGGTAGATGGTGGGGCAAGGTGGATTTTTTCCACCCAAAATCGAACGAACCCCAACAGCGTTCTCTCAGTTTGCGGCGGCCTACTGAACCAGCTGCTTTGTGGGTTCCGACACACAATCACTCATGGCAACACGAGGGATACCACGAAATTGTTTTACAACGGAGGGCTGGTAGTTTCTATATTTCCAACAGATGGACAGGCACGCCGACAAGTCACGGGCAATGCAGTAACTCCCAACAGTTCGCTCGCGATTCAGGACTCTTTACCGCAACGGAATGCATGGGTGTGTGGGTCTTGGTGCGTTCGCCACTGGCAGTCCATACCCCATAGTCTATAAATATACGAGACATGACCAAAGGTTCCTTCAAAAGACATGGGATAATTAGTGAAGCCACGGACTCCTGTGGGAATTTCAGTGAGCCCCCCTTATGTTCCTCCCAAATGGATGCTAGATTGCTGACATTTTGGCCGAACCAATAGCAGGACGTATGGTTTTGGGCGGTGGGTCTAAGCAAGCCCTGCTCCCCTGCCTTCCGGCAGTAAGGTGGGTTGCCGCGAAGACCGTTTGATGTTTGGGATGCCTTCACAAAAATGCCATGGTTTTTGCTATAGCAGTGTTGCTGGTAATGTAGCTTCAAGCCAGATTGGCGCTACTTCTTAAATATAGTGATGTCCATGCGGAATATGTTTTTCTTGTACTGCCATAGTTTGGCATCCTTTTCAAGTTGGGCCATAGAACCTTAAGCTATGCGGGATTGCGTGTTTGTTTTGAGAGTGCCATTTTTTGGGCTGATTTGAAGGGAAGCGAACGTGAACCTCTTGTCTTGCTTTTTTGGGATGAGGGGGCTCCCTTATTTTTATCACATACCCATGCAGATTGAAACATTCGTGAGACCGAATCGGAGGAGGTGCTTCGCCGAGCGATGGCCTGCCATGTCGCTTTAGGAAAAGAGTTGAGGGCCTGCCGGGCTGCCAGGGTGTTTGAGTGAGAAGGCTCCAACTGATTTCATGTTGGTGTCCGTTGAGTCTGCATGAACCAGCCGAGATCTTTTTTTTGCCTGCGATGCATTGACATGTTTTGGGCATGCGGTGGCAGCTACTGCCAAGACTCCATGGAGTCCCAATTTGGAAACCACCATCTTGCAGGGCTTGTTGCAAAACCCCCGCGGGTGATCATTTGATTATTCTTGGCATCGGTGTTTCGATGGTTTTGGCTCAAGAAGGTCCTCCGGCTGATTTTGGGCTACACGGCCCCGCGCGAGTTGCGACGACTTTTGAAGGGCCGCCAAGCGCGGAGGCAGGCTGATGTTTCCTTTTCTGTCTGCTTGTGTGTGTGTGTGTGCCCTTCAAGTTAAGCACCAACAAAAGAGTGCCCCTTTTTCCCCCTTTCCCTATGGCTACTGGGTGTCCGCGTGTCTGAGCGCCAAATACGGTTTGCGGTTGCAGCTTTGATTGCTAAAGAAAAGAATGTGAACAAGCAGTCGTATCACAGATTTCGTGTGATTTCCACATGGCTCCCTGCAGGTGGCATTGTTTAGCCGATGGCGCCAGGCACGTCGCACTAGGTGAGATGGAAGTCCCATCGGGCGCGGCTGTGGCCCTTCGCGGAACGGGGCGTTTGAAATGCGGAACCCCCCTTGAATGGGTTGCTTCCTAAAGGTTCCCTTGCAACCCGCCCCAGGAAGAAGCTCCCCTCTCATACACGCCGCCAGCCAGGGCCACTGCGGGTGTTCCCTTGCATGTGATTTTCCGCAGGCATCGCAGCCGTTAAGCCTTGCAGAGCCCACTCTGCATTTGGGTTTGTCTCAACATGAGGGACTCCCCCAATCATTGGTTTCCTTTTGGTTTCCCTTTACACCCAAGGGGTATCCGCAAAAAAGACACCCTTTTAGCACGTAGCCTCTTCTTGCCAAGCGAGACTCAAGTACCCGAGTGCCATGTGACTGAAAGGTTGTGTGTTCCCATCACGAGTCCCTGGCAGCGATGGCTGCCGCCTTGGCACTGCTGGCACTATGGAGGACGTTTTGGTGAAGGTTGCGAGCTGGTGATGGGAAGACATGGACACAAACCCACATCATTTTGTTGGACATACAAAAGTTGTGCGTGACAATTGTCCGCCCCACGCCTGGCGCACAGAACTCGCTTGTTAATTCGATCCGCGACTGAGCCGATAGTGTCTTTTCAAAACAGGCAAGAAGCATACACTTTCATCTGACTGAAGTATTGCCCCCAAAGCAGCTGCTGGGGCCAAGAGTGAGCAAACCAAAAACAAAACTCCCGCTGTTGGCGCCTTGCCGCCTGGCCAGGATCGCGCTGGTAGCAGAGGCGGGAAGACATTCCGGGATGGTTTCACAGGAGCTAGCTTTCGTTCGCCTCGGCACCCTCCGGAACAGCAGGTCTTGGTGGGCGATGCCCGATCACCGGGCCAAACCACAGGTCCGAAAAGGCGAGCCGCTCTGTTTGTCAGAGTTTTCATGGAATCGAGCATGCGCAAGGTTCTAATTTTCCAGAGCGGGTTTCAACCTGAAATCCTGATTGGACCGTTTTTCCCGGAAGCATTGCGAAGGGTTCTTCTTCTAAAAGCGGCTGCAAACTTCACCTGCCAACTTCTCATGCCAACTTGCCGAGGAGTTATTTCACCTGCCAACTTCTCATGCCAACTTTTCGAGAGTTACTTCACCAGCCAACTTCTCATGTCAGCTTTTCGAGAGTTACTTCACCTGCTAATATCTCATGCCAACTTTTTGATAGTTACTTCACCAGCCAACTTCTCATGTCAACTTTTCGGGTGCTATCTCATCATTCTAAAAGCACAAGCTAACTTTTCGGGTCTTCCTTTACTGACCTAAAAACACAAGCTAACTTTTCTTTTGTACCTTCACTTCTCTACTCTTAAGTCTTCTTCTTTTTCTGGCCCGACGGAAGCTTACGAAACGTACCCCTCTGCGGAGATCGTGGGTGTCGAAGCGCTCTCGCTGTGGCGCCGTGCGAATTTGTCTTGACCGACGGCGAACCCTCTGCGGAGATCGTGCGTGTCGCAGCGCTCTCGCTGTGGCGAAGTGCGAATTTGTCTTGACCGGCGAACCCTCTGCGGAGATCGTGCGTGTCGAAGCGCTCTCGCACTGCGAATTTGTCATGACCGCGGCGAACCCTCTGCGGAGATCGTGCGTGTCGAAGCGCTCTCGCTGTGGCGCCGCGCGAATTTGTCTTGACCTCGGCGAACTCTCTGCGGAGACCGTGCGCGTCGAAGCGCTCTCGCTGTGGCGCCGTGCGAATTTGTCTTGACCTCGGCGAACCTTCTGCGGAGATCGTGCGCGTCGAAACGCTCTCGCTGTGGCGCCGTGCGAATTTGTCTTGACCTCGGCGAGCCCTCTGCGGAGATCGTGCGTGTCGAAGCGCTCTCGCTGTGGCGCCGTGCGAATTGTCTTGCTTTCGCTGCCGCGAATGGTCAGTTGTCTCGTCGTAATTCGGAACGTCTAAGTACAAAAGTAGTGCGCGAAGTGCATTTCCGCAGCTCCGGTGAAAGCTTGCAAGTTTGAAGTGCAAAAGTGGTACGCGAAGAGCACTCCCAGAGCTCCGACTGTAAAATCGCAGTTGTTAAGTACAAAAGTAGTACGCGAAGCGCACTCCTGCAGCTCTGGCTCGAAATCTACAAAAGTAGTGCGCGAAGTACATTCCCGCAGCTTCGGCTGAAAGCTTGCAAGTTTAAAGTGCAAAAGAAGTACGCGAAGAACACTCCCAGAGCTCCGACTGCAAAAATCGCAGTTTTAAGTTCAAAAGTAGTACGCGAAGCGCACTCCTGCAGCTCTGGCTCGAAATCTACAAAAGTAGTGCGCGAAGTACATTCCCGCAGCTTCGGCTGAAAGCTTGCAAGTTTAAAGTGCAAAAGAAGTACGCGAAGAACACTCCCAGAGCTCCGACTGCAAAAATCGCAGTTTTAAGTTCAAAAGTAGTACGCGAAGCGCACTCCTGCAGCTCTGGCTCGAAATCTACAAAAGTAGTGCGCGAAGTACATTCCCGCAGCTTCGGCTGAAAGCTTGCAAGTTTAAAGTGCAAAAGAAGTACGCGAAGAACACTCCCAGAGCTCCGACTGCAAAAATCGCAGTTTTAAGTTCAAAAGTAGTACACGAAGCGCACTCCCGCAACTCCAGCTCGAAATTCGCAATTTGTACGCGCAAAAGTAGTACGCAAAGTGCACTCCCGCAGCTCCTGCTGCACAACCGCTCCTTCTACCTACAAAAGTAGTACGCGACAGCTCCGGCTCGAAATGCGCAACTTCTAAGTACAAAAGTAGTACGCGAAGTACCTTCCCGCAGCTCCGGCTGAAAGCTTGCAAGATTAAAGTGCAAAAGTAGTATGCGAAGAGCTTGTTAAGTACAAAATGCACGAAGCGCACTCCGGCAACTCCTGCTCGAAATTCGCAATTTTTACGTACAAAAGTAGTACACGAAGAGCACTCCCGCAGCTTTGGCTCGAGATTGAAAATTTTAAGTACAAAAGTAGTGCGCGAAGTGCAGCTCGCAAATTGCAACTGTAAAGCGCAAAAGAAACACCCAGTTGCACTTGCGAGTCTCCAGCTTGAAAATCTTAAGTTATGCACGCAAAAGTAGTGTGCGAAGTACACCTCCGTAGCTAAGACAGCCAGCCCTCTTGCGCAGCCAAACTGCGCAATGAGTTGGACAAGAGGTTGACAAAAGAAACGGGCACAAAGAGTGGACAAGAGGTGTTGTAGAGCATCATGGGCAGCATCACGCACAGTGTCACGCGCAGCATGATTTGCAACATCACGCGCAGCATCGCGCACGGCGCCACGCACAGCTTCGCGCGCAGCATCAACGAGAAATTGCGAAGAATGATGCTAAGCTTGCTCATCATTCAGAACTTGCAAAGGCTGGGCTTGAGCAGGGACATTGACGTGTTTGCGCTTTGCTTCTCATGAGGTGGGGGCGTCAGAGTTGATTTAACGTGTTGCTTTGCTTCTGGGCCACCCATCGTCCAGTTTGTGAGAGCCGTCCAAGATTCAGGGCTTCACCAAAAAAAGAAAGGAGCCCATTTGTTAGAACTTCTTGAGGCTAGCCTGATGTTGTCTCTGGATGCTTCAAGTAGGCTGCAGATTGGCCATTGCCAGGCTGGAGATGACCCGCTGAAGTTGCCTGTCTAACTGGTGAAGCCACTGCCAGTTCGGGAGCTCACCCAAACAGTTGCCTGCCTCTCCAAAGCCATATTCACAGCGCTCAAAGCCCCCGACTGGGCTATGTTGGCGGATGGTTCTATTGAGTTTCACGGGGTTTGTAGTAAGGCCTATACAAGTGACCCAACAAATTTAGAGGGGCTTTCCCTAAACGGAGGCTCCCTTTCAAACATATTGGCCCAAGGGAGTACCCTTGGCACCTCAGTCGAAATGGATCCAATCTTGACAGGGGATCCGCGTTGCGGGAGGAATGTTGGAGTCCAACCGCTTCATCCCGCGGCCTGAGGACTTGGCTCTACTCCCTCCAGCGGGGAGCTCGGCTGGCGCGAGCGATGGCCGTGGGGGTTGAGTTCCCCCTTGCTTGGCGTGTGGAAACTGCACCAGTTTCCATGGTGAGGCATGCAAAGGCACAACCGGCACCCAAAAGAGAACACTCTTGCCTTTGTTTGCTGCGGCCGAATCCAGGGATCACTGAAGGGCCAGTGGCTTCCATTTTGTGTGTTTTTGGAGGTGCGCGCCCTTTTTTGGTGGTTTTGAAGGGACATTATCCCCTATATTTTAGCACACTCCCCTATTACATGCGTTGGCACGGAGTCCAGGTTGCGATGGATGGTGTGGCTTGGGAGAGCGTTTGCCATCCGCGCTCAGGCTTCATTTCCCAGACTCTGCTGCTTGTTTTGATCAGAGCGGAGACGGGCATTTGGCAATGGGGCTCGAGAGAATGTGCTCGTTGGGTAACGCCACGCTTTCTGACAACCTCGCCCGTTCGCCCGAGTCAGGTGGCCTTAAATTTGCATTGGGGAATGGTTCTTGCACATAAACCCGCATGTAAATGATGTCCACTATATAAAGGGTCCTGAATTAAATGTCATGAGTCATGGCATTTCAAAAAAGTCTGCTTGCCAGGATACATTTGAGCAGCGCTTGAACCCCTATTGGCCATTTGTATCGGGTCTACTACCTTATAGCCATCTTAGTGAAAACCAAAAGTCAAAGGATTTGGGGTGCCGATCAAATGCGCCAGTGAAAACCACCTTTACCTGCTGACTTGAAGATCCAAATCTTTGTAAAGTATGTGTGATGTATCCTTCTTTGAAGGTACTCGTTTTGGGAATGGTGTAAGGGGAAACCATTGAAAAAAGACACCCTGTTTTTGGGTTTGCTTGTTTGACCCATACACGTTTGCTTGCGTTTCTTCTGAAATGGGCAGCCACGGTCAGGATGACAAGTCTACGGAAGAGGGTGGCACTACACAGATCACGACTCACGACGTGGAGTGCCACAACGTGTGCCTTGCTCGAAACGTTCTGGCTTGGCTTTGGATGAAGTGGTAGTCCGCTTACCATGGTTGTAACCTGCATACCAAGGTGAACATCCAAATAAGCGAACGGGGCATCCTCCCAATTCCAACTTGTTTAACCATGTGGCCATACTTGACTGCTATTTGTTTGGATCTTTGGCCTTTAACTGTTTTTACCCGAAGAAACGGAGACACGAGGGCAATACCAAATATAATCGGAAATGGTAGATGTCACCTTTTGTGGGCTGTCCAAAAAACGGGATGTCTTTTTGTTGATCCAAAATTGAGACCCTTGCTGTTTGAACAATTTGGGTTGGTTGATGAACTCACTTGGAGCTGGTGGGAATCTGCTTGGGATTGCCATCCATGATCATGGACCCCTCAAGTATGGATTTTAGGCAAGCAGGACAAAGTTTGCTAAGGCACCATGACCATGGCACATATGACTCTGTAGACCCAAGGGACTGGGTGACGTGGTCATTTCACAGCCGGTTGAGTTTGTAGATGTTGTTTCCGGGAGCAGGCCGCTTTGGGGAGTTCCCGGCTGCATAGTGTGCGTCCAAACGCA
>CAUJNA010002602.1:141151-158651 GCA_963377175.1 Effrenium voratum
ATGTATATATATATATGTACATACATAAAGACACGCAACGGCCAACTGAACCTCAAGCAGTCCAAGAGTAGCCTGGACTACTGCATAGCCGTATGGCGCCTTTTGTAGCTCTGTCTGTCACAAGTAGACTCAAGCTGGAGCTAATAAGAACAAGGTACAAAGGACATGTATTTTGACCTCTCCCCCGCTCTCTGTCTCTGTCTCTGCCTCTGTCTCTGTCTCTGTCTGTCTCTGTCTCTGTCTCTGTCTCTGTATCTGTATCTGTGTCTCTCTCCCTCTCTCTCTCTTTCTGGGACCAAGACTCACATGATATCAAACATAGGGAGTCTTGTTCGCGATGTATATGGCTATTATCTCTCACGGAGAACACCCTCAAGAGTGGCCCAAAGGCTCGTCAATTGCACAATCATATGCATAACTCAATCGAAATTGCATTCAGACGCGTGAAGATTGAAGTTTGCTCCCTATGCACGGAACAGCAGTTGCTCCGGCGCGGGAAGCTGCTGTTTCAGGCAGCATTCATGTTTTCCATCAGCAGGCGCGCGTTTTTGTCCCCATCTTCAATACTTTAAAGCTTCCCCTATCTCAACACACCTCTGCGGCAGTCTTTAAGGGATATGGCTGACGATTTTGGCGTCAAACTGCAACAACTCCTTTTATTGTAGGGGTGAGTCCTGCTTAGTTTTGACCCGCAGGTTCAAAGCGGAGGTCAAGCGCCACTGGGGCCCCATTGGCTGGATCAAAAGCATCTAGTCTGCAACCGGCGAACTGCTGTGAAGGAGCTGCGCCAGTTTTGAGAAGCCGCAGGCTCTAACGAACGAATTTGTTCCAATCGCTTGCATCCATCCGGACAATCATGTTGTAGCATCCGAAAAAGAAGCCACTTGGACAGGTCACCCAAATCAAGCCCAAATCAAGACGATTTTGGGGCCTCGGTAAAGTTCAGTATTTCGACTATGCTGAGCTTTTCATTTTCGGGCGTACAACAAGGCCCATAGTTTGAGCCATTTGTGGCCAAGAGTCATTGGTGCAGGGTGTGTTTGTGTGTGTGTGTGTGTGTGCACGGCAATCGAAGCGGTTGACGTCCTCTGTGAGCTAAGATGCCCGCTGCGACATGGAGTCTCGGCGGCAAATGGGGAGAAGTCCTCGCCTCAAGCGTCTCGGCCCCATTCAAGTAGTTAGCCTTCCTTGTGTTTCCTTTTTTCGGTACATGATGGCTGGCTAGCTGGACAAGGTCCTGTTTTCCTGAGTGTCAGAGCAGGCTTTGCAGGACGGACATGTGGATAAATCAGGCCTGTAAAGCCAAGATCCAACGGATTGCTGTAAAATGAGCACACAGCACAACAGCGGAGCTGTTGTTTTGCGAAGCCAGTTTGCAAAGATTCTCGTGAGCGGTTCTGAAGCAAGCAAGCCCCGAAGCCTCTCGGCACCTGTCAAGCCATTTTGACTCGGGACTAGGTCTGGTCTAGGGTCGGTTCAGGGTCTGGCCTATTCGGGGTCTGTTCAGGGCTTCGTGTTTGTTTTTCGTTTTTCAAGTACTAGTTTGTTTAGGCTTGGTTTCGGGTTTTGGACTGGTTTCAAGCCTTTACCCGCCCTGGCCACCTGCGTCGGCTCGCACAGCCCGGTTGGTTGGTTGGCTGTTTGGGTTTGGGTTTGGGTTTGGGTTTGGGTTTGGGTTTGGGTTTGGTTGGTTGGTTGGTTGGTTGGTTGGTTGGTCAGTTGGTCAGTTGGTCAGTTGGTCAGTTGGTTGTGGTTGGTTGGTTGGTTGGTTGGTTGCTTGCTTGCTTGCTTGCTTGCTTGCTTGCTTGCTTGCTTGCTTGCTTGCTTTCTTGCTTGGTTGGTTGGTCGGTCGGTCGGTCGGTCGGTCGGTCGGTTGGTTGGTTGCTTGGTTGCTTGCTTGCTTGGTGGGTTGGTTGGTTGGTTGGTTGGTTGGTTGAGTGGGTGGGTGGGTGGGTGAGTGGGTGGGTGGGTGGTTGCTTGTGTTTGGTTGGTCAGTTGGTTGGTTGTTTGGTTGGTTGGTTGGTTGGTTGGTTGGTTGGTTCGTTGGCTGTGGCCGGTTGGTTGGTCGGTCGGTCGGTTGGTTGGTTGCTGGCTGGAATACCAGGTCGCCATGTTGGGAATCCCACTTCTCACAAGGATCCCGTTTTCCACGTTTGGGTGATTCTCACTCCCTGAGTTCCTGGACTTTTAGTTAAGTTTTGGGTAGACTATTTTTAATGGTAAGGAGCAAGTTTGGTATCTTCTCTGACAAATCCACTTGATAAAAAGTAAGGTTTTTTTTGGGGGGAGGGCTCGGCTTTTTTCCCGCTCCCTGTGAGGAGCTGCATTTCGACGTGTCCTTGGCCGGGGGCTTGGCCGTGATGGTGGCCAATGTCATCCAGCGGATGTTCTCCCCCTATGTGAGCTCGCAGCTCGGCTTCTTTGCAACCCCTGAAAAAAAAACCGGCTGGGAGGAAACCAAGGGCAACAGGTTTACCTGGCTCCCAGCCGTCCGGTTCCTTAGCCTTCTAGCTTTTTCGTGTTTAATGGGGATTTCCATTTAACCCGCTAAAAGTTTAATTTTTAGCGGGGGATCTGAGAACAGTTCCGGGTTTCTTTTTTGAGGAAAGGAAACGAAGGGTGGTTTAGAAGGTTGGTCTAGAGTGGTTGAGGGTTGGCATTGGTTTTGGCTTAGTTTTTGGCCCGACAAACAGCACCTGATGGGTACCTTGGGGTAAATTTGCCCAATGTTCAAATTCTCCAGGTCTGCCCAAAAGGAAAGATCTGGTCGTGGCTTCGAATACGAAGTGTTCTGGTGTGCCAGGCATTGAACAGGCAGTGTGCCAGGGATTAGAAGTTGTTCTGGTCGGTAGGTCGGTCGGTTTGTTGCCCTGGCCCATCGAGAGAGCATGGAGGAAATTGTGTCAGCGCTTTGTCACTGGGACTTTTGCTGACAGGTATTTGGAGACGCAGATTCAGACGAAGGCACCTTCGGATTGGGCCAGCCTGAGAGTTGTGGGCTTGTGCTCACCCGCAGCAGTGTTGTTCATGTTATTCCCCAAGATCATCACGAATCAACCCGAAGCTCTAAATGCGTCCGCACCAAAGGGCCATTCTTTGTGCCAGGCCTGCGCAGCCTTTGATGAGCTCTTGAAGGCGGGCCGCACAGATCCCTCTGATGGCTCAGCGGGAAAGCGCTGCGGCCGAAAGCGCGATGCTTGCTTTACACATGGCATGTTTTATTTTTTGACCATGCTGGATCCACAGCAATCAGAGGGGTAGTTGAAAAGGCCAGCGTTGCTTGAACTGCTGATTTTCTTCCGCACATGCCACCTAGCCAGACTCAGCTGCATACGGGTGCATGTCAAAGTATCCATAATATGCACCAAAAATTGCACCGAGGGTTTTAGTCGGTACTTGGTTTACCGCTCCATTCTGGGCGCCCGGGACCTTGCAGAAAGCTTCCAGGGCACTGGGCGGATACTTGAGGCATCCTTTCAGAGGCGTGACATCAGAACCCGCTTTGCCTTAATGCATGTACATGTCAAACATACGTAGCTTTCCGGAGTTTCAACCTAAGCGTGAAAGCCATGCTCCGCCTACACAAACAAAGTTTGTTCTTGCTTATGTTCGTGCATTCAAGGTCATGCCGTAGACAGATTCCAATCATGCAACTTCCTGTTGTCAAGGCCGAATTCGCGTCTAGAGTTCCGATTTACCCTAGTGTCTTGGATGTCTTAGTCATGTCACCAGTTTTCGGGGGTACCGTTTTATTGCTGAGACGTGGGAACTTCAAGTCTGTGCTATGGCGAGAGACAACTGGAAGCCTCATGGTACTATTTGACGGATTATCCGGTTGCGCCAAAAGACAATCATGTGTTTTGCGCACCGGAATTGGTCAACCCAAAAAGGGTCGACTGGCAGGAGAAGCTTCACAAGCCCATCAAGTTCTTGAACAACCTCTTCTACCCACCGTATTCGAGGCATCGAGTTCTCGCCCGGGGGCGGGGGGGGGGGCGGGGGTGATTTTCTGGTAGCAGTCTTCCTGGGTGTTGAAGGGTTGGCCGGATGTCAGTTGCACCGTGTGTGAAGCAATGGCTGCTTTGACTTTGGCAACTGGCACTATTGTTGCTATTGTGGTTGCATCATGCTTTTTGAGAAGTCGCATTAGTAGCATTAGTAGCATTTGTAGCAGTAGTAGTAGTAGTAGTAGTAGTAGTAGTAGTAGTAGTAGTAGTAAGTAGTAGTAGTAGTAGTAGTAGTAGTAGTAGTAGTAGTAGTAGTAGTAGTAGTAGTAGTAGTAGTATAGTAGTAGTAGTAGTAGTAGTAGTAGTAAGTAGTAGTAGTAGTAGTAGTAGTAGTAGTAGTAGTAGTAGTAGTAGTAGTAGTAGTAGTAGTAGTAGTAGTAGTAGTAGTAGTAGTAGTAGTAGTAGTAGTAGTAGTAGTAGTAGTAGTAGTAGTAGTAGTAGTAGTAGTAGTAGTAGTAGTAGTAGTAGTAGTAGTAGTAGTAGTAGTAGTAGTAGTAGTAGTAGTAGTAGTAGTAGTAGTAGTAGTAGTAGTAGTAGTAGTAGTAGTAGTAGTTAGTAGTAGTAGTAGTAGCAGTAGTAGTAGTAGTAGTAGTAGTAGTAGTACTAGTAGTAGTAGTAGTAGTAGTAGTAGTAGTAGTAGTAGTAGTAGTAGTAGTAGTACTAGTAGTAGTAGTAAGTAGTAAATTGTAAGTAGTAAGTAGTAGTAGTAGTAGTAGAAGAAGAAGTAGTAGCAGTAGTAGTAGTAGTAGTACTAGTAGTACTAGTAGTACTAGTACTAGTAGTAAACTACTGCCTTTAGCACAATTCCGCTTGGAAACTGGCTCCCCACGACCACGCCCGAGGGCGCAACGCTTTCATAGACGGCCAGCGTGCGCCTTCATATGTCATCAGACACGCGTGTTACGCCGATACAACCACTGATGCACCTTGTCCCACAAATTGGGATTAATTAAGCCATTCCGCCGCCGTTTCATCCAAATCCAAAGCTGCGTGTTTCTACCACTTGGTAGGCAGGCGTGTGTGCAGTGCTGAGCGGGCGCACGTGAACGGGTGTGCTTACCAGTTGCTTACCACTGCTGTGCGCACGCGTGCGCGTGAGTGGGTGTGCCTTGGCAGGCATGCGCGGTGGTGAGCGGGTGTGCTTGGCACTTGTCAGGCATGTGCGCAGGGCTGAGCGGGCGCGCTGCCTGAAGGATCAAAGTGTAGAAATTTTACATTTTACATGCGTACCAAAATTACTACACAAATACTACACAAAAATGGCTTTTGTGTAGTAAAATCGTTGTGTAGTAAAATGGGCAATTTGTCCACACATTTACTACACAAAATTACTACACATTTTTTACAAATGTGTAGCATTTTTACTACACTGTGTAGTAATTTTCTGTGTAGTAAATTTTGGTGAAATTTCCAAAGTGCATCCGAACTGCGTTCAAACATCAAACCACAGACAAACTGCATCGAAGGCACATCGAACTACATGCAAGCTGCATGCAAACGGCATCAAACTACATCAAAACTACTATACTAAATTGCATCAAAACTACATCAAACACATCAACACTACATCAAACTTCATCAAGTCTACATATTTTAAGAGGTGGGGCGCCAGTTTTTTTCAATTTGGAACACAACGAGGGATAAATCAACTATGTAGCACAACATGTCCAGTCACCCACAACTGCCAGTCTCATTGTTTGTGCGATCACCTTGCGAGCTGAGTATTGCGCGATAGAAGGGTCATCTTGTGAGTCCTGAAACTGTGGGGCTGGGGAAAAAAGGTTTTGAAGGGAGATGCGGCATGATCAGTGGGACAACTGGAAGGGCGCTATATAGATCCCCAAGAACTGCACAAAAACACATGACAGGAAAGGTGATCTTGCGGGCTGAAACAAAAGCAGAAATGGTTTTGTTTTTCAAGTGGAACAGCTTTTGTTTCTTTCACGGTAGATACTGTGACGATAGTTGAAACCGCACATGTTGGATGGGCCCTCGTTGCTGGACAAAGTGGTGGCCGGGAAGAAGGCCTCCCTGAGGACACCTAAGAAGCCAGCAAAAAAAACATCCGCAGACCCAAACGCTGATGTTGATGGCGTGGAGAGTTGCTTGCGAGACTTCATGCAACGTCGGAAGTCTACACACCTGTGGATGTGCGAAGAATTCGAAGCTCTTGCGGTCAGTTGTGAACAAGGCCATTTCCAAACTGCTGCTGCACGGTAGGGCCACAAACAACACATCGAGAAAAGACAGAGATTGGTCAGGATGTGGGATTTGTGTTCCGTCTGATTCTTTACTGGTATAGAAAAGCTGCGGAGCAATCAGCTTGCTGCGATGAAGTCCTCAAGAAGTTGAAAGGCGATGAAAAGATTAAGGCCTGGAGATGACTGAGATTTGCGTTTGACACTCAAGACCAGAGTTGCATCTTGTGATGGCCCGCGCTGTATGTCACTTGCCTAGAGGAAACACGCCAACAGGGTTCCTTGTGGTTGAATTATGAGGCATAACGCGTTTGCAATCAAGTATCAATGGTCGGGCCATATCAACCCTCACTTTGGCGATCGAGTATCAATGGTCGGGCCATATGAACTCTCGATACTTCCAGACTCGAAGATGTTGCTTTTGTCTTCAGGTCACCCTTGTTTGCTTTCTCTGCCTCCTTGTCCATGCTGGCGGCCTGTCGGGCCGTCTCGTGCATCTGCTCGAAAGATTGCATCTCCTCCCCTGAGTCCGAGTGTTGGTCATCGTGAGTCGGCTCGCATATGGTGCGAGCCCCCCTCCTCATTTTCGTCTTGAACCTTGTTCGACAGGCTGTCGTCAAGGTCTATTTGGATAGCATCAATCACGGCCTGGACCTGCGCCGCGCGCATGGTATAGAAAAGGGCTACATGTCTTTGGAGAATATACAACCTTGAATGGCAAGCGAAGAGAAAACGCTGTACTTCCTCAGAAGACAGCTCGTTTGAAGAATTGAAAGAGGCGCCCCGAAAAAAAGAAAGAAAAGAGCAAACAAGAAAAACCCAAAGCTGATGGAAAGATTCCGCCGACAGACCCCAAGGCAAAGCCCAAGGCAAAGGCCAAGGCAAAGCCCAAGGCAAAGGCCAAGGCAAAGGCCAAGGCGAAGGCAGACGAGGGCAGACGAGGGCAGGCGCGAGCCAATGAAGACCTGTCTTGCTCTTTTCCCCCCCCCCCCCCCCAAACAAACATGGAGGGCACTCTGACCAGGAAGGATGAACATGTTTGGCAATTTGATCACAGTAGCTTTGTCCAATTTGTTTGGCTCTCTCTACCGTGCGCCAGGCGAGAAGCTTGTGGGAGATGTACCTGGACTTTAAGCGCGAGCAGAAGGAGCTCGGTGTGGGCCACTATGAGGCTCATCAAAGATGGCTATTGTCAGAGGACAGAAGGAAGGTTTCGGCAACCATGAGCCTTTCTGATCTGAAGAAAGGGAGGTTCGTGGAGTCGGCCGCGACTGTGAATCCTTTCATCAAATAGAGTGACAGTTGATACACATGATAGTGTTGATGCTTGCGGTGGTCCAGATTCTGCATGAGGCAGAGAGTCTTTCGCAAGTGTGTGCGAGAAAATGTGTTTGTGACAGGAGACCCGACCCGCGCCGCTTGACAGCTGATACACATGATAGTTGATGCTGCGGTGGTCCAGATTCTGTGCATGAGGCAGACTCTCTGCACAGCCATAGAAGAAGAAGGTGGACTGGTCCAGAGTCACTAGGACAAGCGCTACGCTGATTTTGTGGAAGCGCGGGATTGGAACCAAGCTTTCAACGTGCCTCACGTGAAGTTTCGTACCTTCAGGCAGACATGGTTCCTGAACCACCAGCACGGCAAAGAACCTGAGCCCTGGTGAGTGTCTTTTTTTAAGTGTCCATGCGCACAGACTGTTGATTCGGCAGCTGTCCGATGATACAGCGCGTGAGATTGTGAGATTTTTGGCATGGAAAAGGTCCGAAGACATGCTGCAATAGTGTTTGCTGTGCATGCTGCGACCATCATTGAGAGTGCTCGTGTCCTGTGCGAGGGCGTTCCAGCAAGACTATACCAATGCACATGGCTTATAACAAGAATCCAAACCCACTTTTGCATCAGTGTTGCCAAAAAACGCGTCGCAAAAGCACTGGAACATGTGCCCAAACTGCTAAACAAGTCGGCAAATAAGAATTTGGGCATTATATTTAGGACATTTTCATTTTTTCTCACAGGTTTCAAGCTTTTTTTACATTTTGTTGGTTGGCTTGGCGGAATATGAGCCCAGAATGAAGCTCTGCCACTGAAAATTCCACGAAACTACATCAACCACAGCGAGAATTCATTCAATGTAAGAATTTGGGCAGTGACATTTTCAGTTTTTGATCACAGGTTTCAAGTTGTTTTTACATTTTTTTGGCTGGCTTGGCGGAATATGAGCCCAAAAATGATGCTCTGCCACTGAAAATTCCACGAAACTACATCAACCACAGCCAGAATTCATTCAATGTAATTGAAAATTCCACGAAACTACAGATTTAGGACATTTTCATTTTTTTCTCGCAGGTTTCAAGGGTTTTTTTTTTTTACATTTTTTTGGTTGGCTTTGCGGGATATGAGCCCAAAATGAAGCTCTGCCGCTGAAAATTCCACCAAACTACATCAACCACAGCAAGAACTCATTCAATGTGCCAAGCAAATGCGCTCAAAACTCCACACAAAGCTGCAAACCTATGTTGAAATTGCACTAACGGTGCAAAAAAACTGCATGCAAATTGCATTGAAACTGCACCCAATCCGCAATCAAACTGCAATCAAACTGCACTGAAATTGCAAAAATACATTCAAACTACATCCAAACTTCACTCAAACTGCAAAAAAGGGCGTTCAAATTTCACTCAAACTTCACTCAAACTTCACTCAAACTTCACTCAAACTTCACTCAAACTTCACTCAAACTTCACTCAAACTTCACTCAAACTTCACTCAAACTGCAAAACTTCACTCAAACTTCACTCAAACTTCACAAACTTCACTCAAACTTTACTCAAACTGCAAAACTACATTGTGTGAGTGAAGTTTGAGTGCGGTTTTGCAGTTTGAGTGAAGTTTGAGTGAAGTTTGAGTGAAGTTTTGCAGTTTGAATGCAAGTTTGAGTGAAGTTTGAGTGAAGTTTGAGTGACGTTTTGCAGTTTGAGTGAAGTTTGAGTGAAGTTTGAGTGAAGTTTGAGTGAAGTTTGAGTGAAGTTTGAGTGAAGTTTGAGTGAAGTTGAGTGAAGTTTGAGTGAAGTTTTGAATGCCCTTTTGCAGTTTGAGTGAAGTTTGGATGTAGTTTGTATGCGGTTTTGCAGCGTGAATGCAGTTCGAATGCAATTCGAATGCAATTTGGATGCAGTTTTCGCGCAATTTGGATTTCGTAACGCAATGTTGTTGCCTTCTGGATGCGCTTTCAGCCGTGTTGAAGTTTCGATGTATTTTTTTCGCGCTTTCAACACCTGTTTGGTGAAGTTTCAACGTTTTCGACCGAATCTTGGCAAATAGTTACCAAATCTTGGCGAATTGTCAGCAAATACCTGACCAAATCCGACCAAGCCTTAGAAACCTCATGATGATATTTCCATGGATTCGCCAAGGTTGGCCGGAATTTTCTGAATTTGCCAAGGTTGGGTCTGCTTTACCCAGGTTTATCCCTGGATTTGCTGAGGTTTGGTCGGATTTGCCAAAGCGATGTGTCCAGGTATTTGCATTGTTTCCCAAGGTTTGGTCGGATTTGCCCAAATGTTTCCTGGAATTTCCAGGGATTTGCCAAGGTTTTGTCCGACTTGCCAAGGAATTTCCAAATATTTGCTGAGGTTCGGCCGGATTTCCCTCGGCATTTCCTTGAATTTGCGAAGGTTTGCTCGGATTTGCCGAAGTAGTTGCCAAGGTTTAGCCAAACTTGCTCAAGTATGTTCTTGGTGGTGCCAAGGTTTGGTCGGATTTACCCAGGCTTATGCATGGTTTTTCCAAGGTTTGGCTGGGTTTGCACAAGTATTTCATGGTATGCCTTTGTGCGCCAAGGTTTGGTCGGATTTGCCCAAGTGGTTCCATGGATGTGCTAAGGTTTGGTCGGACTTGCCTTTGCCTCTGTGGCTCCTTTGTGTTATTTCCGTCCCGCAGAGCATTTGGGACAGATTCCCAAGAATTTCACAAACCTTGCCAAACGCATGGGAACACATAGCCAAATTTGACCAAACCTTGGCAAATCCATGGAATACCTTGGCAAATCCGACCCAAAAAACATATTGCGCGAATCCCACCATACCTCAGCAAATGTGCGGAATCACCTGGCCAAATCCGTGCAAATCTTAGCAAGGAACTACCTTGCCGAAAAGTGAAATCAACTGGGCAAATCCGACCAAACCTTGGCAAACACCTGGGCAATCCGAGCAAACCTTGGCAAATCCGAGCAAACCTTAGCAAATCCATGAAAATACGTTGGCGACTCGGACATAGCCTTGGCAAATCCGTGGACATACCATGAAACGCTTGGGCAAGTACGACCAAACCTTGGCAAATACATAGAAATACATAGGAATATCCGACCATGCCTTTGGAAATTTATGTAAATGCTGGGGCAAAACCGACCAAACCTTCGCAAATCCAGGGAATTTCCTGAGCAAATCCGACCAAACCTAGCAAATAAACGGAAATACTTTGGCGAATTTGTTGAGCAAATCCGACGAAACCGTGAAATCTATGGAAACTCTTGGGCAAATCCGGCCAAACCTTGACAAACACCTGCGCAAATACGCACGAACTTGCGCAAATCCATGAAATTCCCACGCAAATCCAACCAAACCTTAGCTAATACATGGAGATGCCTTTGCAAATCGAACCAAACCTTGGCACACCCGTTCAAACTTTCGCAAATCACAATAGAAACACATAAGCAAATCCGACCAAACCTTGGTAAACCCATACGCAAATCCAACCAAACCTTGGCACATCCATGGAAATTGCTTGGCAATTGCAAGCAAACCTTTGCAAATCCACGGAATTGCTTGCGGCAAACGCATGAAACCTTGCAAATCCATGGAAACACCTGCGCAAATCCGACCAAGCCTTGGGAAATACTGGGCAAATCTGACCAAACCTTGGCAAATCCATGGACATATTTCGGCGAATCAAACGTAACCTTAGAAAATCCGCAGACATACCATAAAACACTGGGGCAATTTGACCAAACTTTGGCAAACACATGGAACTATGCAGGAATCTCCGACCAAATTCGACCAAATTCATTTAAATGTTTGGGCAAAGTCGGCCACTTCCGACCAACTCTTAGCTCATACTTGCGCAAATCCGACCACAAACGCTAGCAAATAATTGAAATGCTTTGGCGAATTTGGCAAACCCGTGGAATTTCCTGAGCAAATCGAAATACTTGGGCAAATCCAGCAAAACCTTGGCAAACACTTGTGCAAATACGCACAAACTTGCGCACATCCATGGAAATACTAAAGCAAATCCGACCAAACCTTAGCAAATACGCGGATACACTTTTGCAAATCGAACCAACCCTTAGCAAATCCATGGACATGTTGTGAAATACTTGGGCAAATTCGTTCAAACTTTGGCAAACCCATGGAATACCTGGGCAAATCCGACCAACTTGCCAAACCCGCAATTGCGACCAAACCTTTGCAAATCCATGGAATTCATTGGGCGAAACAGCCGAAACCTTGCAAACCCATGGAAAGATCTGGGCAAATCCGACCAAACTTGGGCAAATCCGACAAATCCATAAAACATATGAAATACCTCGACAAATCCGACCGATTTTTTGCAACTCAATGGAAACACATAATTACATCACTCAATACTTTGGCAAGTTCGATGCAACCAGATAGTATCAATCAAGTAGCACAAGCAAAAACAGAAAGTGTTGCGCAGTATCAACTGTGTTACCACAGTAGCAACTGTCTGGCCGAGCGGCATCGATCTCGTTCGGCATCCAAGAAGTTGTCACTGCGTCAGTGACATCTCTGGCAGCCAAATTGCCCGGGGAAGTTGAACCACATGAATTTTGCCTCCTGGATCTAGATTAGCGCAGCCCGGTGAACGCACAAACATATAAAAGGCACATGTTCCTTTCAACACGGTGATGCCACTGTTTCACAAGTTCACACGCACTCCTCGATCTCTGCATGGTCAGGAGGGCGATCATCATCATCATCATCATCATCATCATCATCATCATCCAAGAACAACCTGGCGATCTCTGCGGCTAGCGCCAAGCAAAACAAAGTCGACATCCACAGGTATGTCTCCATGCTGCGTGAGCCACAAAATGGCATCGGTTTGCTCACATGTGTAATTCATGGTGCACATGCAAAGGAAACGCATGTGGTTTGACCAATCCAAAGTTCGGCAAGCTGTTTCTATTTTCCTCATGCGAAAGTCTCGCCTTCCGCGCCGCCGTCATTTGCAGAAATCCGAAGGTCTGCCCCCAACAGGTCGCAAATGCAGTCTTTGCAAATCATCATGGCTGAGCTGCGCAAAGTCCTGGAAAGAAACATGGCAAGTGTTGAGTTTGGAACCACATGGCGCACAAGGAGCCGCACAACAACCCGTCCTGTCAAGGTAAGGCGCAATGATTTCCAGGCTTTGTCACTTGCAATTTCCCGGAGCATTTTTTCTTACTCGGCCAACGTCCTCTTGGGACGGGCTGCCCGTGGTTGCAAATCCATCTGTGATGCCGCAAGCCAGCCTAACTGTCAGCTATATAGCCAAAACCTTGCGGCCATTCGTTCGTGCAATGAAACAGCTCGATTTGCCTGGCAAATGCTTGTGACGCATCCAACGAAAGAACAATTGTGAAACTGTGTCTTGCAAAAACGCGCAAATTTTGCTAACATCTGCTCATTGTTCCAACAAATAGCTTTAAAAACCAAAACACATGTGAAACAAATAAAAAATACTCTTTTTTAGCTAAAAATACACAGATTTACTACACAACATTTTACTACACACCCAAATTACTACACAAAAATTGCTACACACAATTTACTACACAAAAATTGCTACACAGCAAAAAAATGTAATTTTGGCCAAATTACTGCCAAAAAATACTACACACAAATTACTACACAAAATTACGACACAAAAATTACTACACATAAATTTCTACACACAATGATGCATTTTTTGTGTAGTAAAATTACTAGACTTTGATCCTTCAGGTGAAGCGGGTGTGCCGAGCCTGAAAAGGTGACGCGAAGCGAAATGGCCACGTTCCGAGCCCTGACTCCGAGTAGTAGAGTAGTAGTAGTAGTAGTAGTGGTGGTGGTGGTGGTGGTGGTGGTGGTGGTGGTGGTGGTGGTGGTGGTGGTGGTGGTAGTAGTAGTAGTAGTAGTAGTAGTAGTAGTAGTAGTAGTAGTAGTAGTAGTAGTAGTAGTCAAGCGTAGTTCAGAAGGAACTTCCATGTTACGGCAACTAATTGAAAGCTAGCTCTCTCTGAGATGGATGACAAGAGCGCGCGTCTGGTGGGAGAATAGGAAGGCGCAAAAAGCGTGGTGTTGTGCGGAATTGGCGTCTCCGGAGAACTGAAAGCTAGCCTGTTCACAACGCCTGGTCGGAGCGCGTTTGGAGCGTTCGGAGCCCGCTCGGAGCGTTCGGACCAGGCTCGGAGCGCGGGCCCATTGGCGCGGCAACGGCGCAAGGTCTGAGTTGCGTGGCAGGCGCAGCACTTTCGCAAGATAGGCAGAGAAAGGGGGGTAGAATAAATAGCAGGATAACTAAAGAAGGATGGATGAATGGATGGATATAGAGATAGATGGACAGAAAGGTATATAGATATCTAAAGCAGTGCTACTACTACGACTGCTATCTGCTAGTAGTAGATGCTGTGCTATTGCTACTGCTACTGCTGCTGCTACGACTACTGCTACTACTACTACCACTACTACTACTACTACTACTACTACTACTACTACTTCCTGCCTCTGCTACTGCTGCTACGTCTGCTAGTAGTGCTGCTTGTAGCTACTACTACGACTGCTACTACTAGTACTATTGCTCGTACTACTACTAGTACTACTACTAGTACTACCACTAGTGCTGCTACTCGTCCTACTGATTCTGGTACTGCTACTACTACAACTACTACTACTACCTCTGCTATTGCTACTACGTCTGCTAGTAGTGCTACAACGACTGGTGCTACTAGTACGAGTACTACTAGTACTACTAGTACCACCACTACTACTACTACTACTACTACTACTACTACTACTACTACTACTACTACTAGTACCACTACTACTAGTACTACTACTACTAGTACTACTACCACCACCACTACTCCTACTACTACTGCTAGCTCATTCGGCCCTTTGCGTGCGAGTTTCTTGGAGGTGGTTGCCGCCGCCGGTGACCTTGCGAGGGGACCCTGCCGAAGACTTACCGCCTGTGCCGATGGCTGAAGACATTGCGAGGTTCTTGGCAGAGGCACGGGTCCGCTTGTGTTGGCTTGGGGGGGCGGGGTTGTTGAGGGTACCCTTTCTGGGTTGCTTAGTGTTTGATGTCCCTAAAGGACACTCAAAGGCGACGGGTAATACTTGAGATTTCCAGAGACCCTATTTTGCACCCAGTTTAGTCAGTATGTTTTTTTTAACCAAGGCTACTTGTAGGCAAAGGGCCGAAAACGGAAACTGGAACCTGCTCGATCGAATACTCAGAAACGGCAACTTGAAATCCGAGATGGTGTGTTCGGCCAGGGCGAGCCTGAAGAGAACTCCTCAGACGAGCCCGCTGCCCCTTGAGCGTCGGGCGGCATATGGACAATGCTGGCTTTGCGCCTTTTTGTTTTTGATCTGGGAGGACATGTCAGTTGCACACTTGCACACAAACTGCATTGCAATGTTTTTCCAGTCGAAACGGGGCTGAACCCGGAAATCGGTTCCGGATCGGTGCCACACCTCCGTAATGAAGAAAGAAGGTGTTGTCCGGAAGTTTTTCTTCCGATTCGCGATCCCCCGCGAAAACGCAACGGGGATTGCTGAAATGCCAGTTTGAGGCCCAAAGCAATACTGCTGCTGTTGAACGGTCCTTTGTGTTTCCCACAAAAGCGATGGCCAAGGGTGAGTTGGACCATACCGGAGTTCATGAAGCTTTGACCCTTTGGGTTCTAAATTTGGCCATCAAGACCGATTGCCAGCAATCCCGTTTTCTTCATGATTCAGGTCAACCCCTTATGAAACCAGTAAAACTGCCTATAGCTGGAAGGGGGTCATTTCTCGGTCAGGTTGGGTCCATGTCAATCCATTCACGCCGCCTTTATTGAGTGCCCGAGGGATATGTTCTCTTACGTGGCCCCGTTTTGGAAGGGAAACCAAAAGGCCAACCAACTATAGGGTGAACGCGGTTCCCAAGCCAAGCCAAGCCGCAAGGGTTACTTAGCCCAGACGCAGTTGCCGCCGTCATGGGAGGGGGGGGAACTCAACTCTGAGGTCTTTTCTTGAAGCTACCCTTCATAGGCTTGTGTTACAGGGAAACCAAGGCACTGATCTTTTTGTTGGGGGGGGGTCGCCTCCGCATTCGGACAGGGGGTGTGTCCAACCAGAGGTGTTTTATTGTGAAGATTGCAAGTAGGATCAACTATTGTGGTGCAGCTTCAAGGGCAATAGGTAGTGAGTGCAGTTTGTATGTTTGCTGGCTTGCTTATTTATTTGGTTGGTTGTCTGGTTGTTTGTTTTGTTTTGTTTCGACTTGTTTTTGTTTGTTTGCTTGCTTGCCTGCTTGCTTGTTGTCGCTTGTGCTTACCCTCACTCCTGTGAGCAAAGCAGGGAAGCACTTAGGAGGGTCTCGCTGGCCGCAGCCAGCTTCTGTTATCATGGAACCTTCCGACTGAGCGGAAGACTTTCCTTTTTAAAGGGACCTTCTGGTTACCGTGAGGCAGACACCAACAGATCCGCCTCCGACGCAGTGCCGAAGGCAATTCGTCGGTTCGCTTCGGGGAGCAACGTGTGTTCAACTCACGGGCATGTTTCCTTGGTTGGGGTCATTTTGTAGCTGTTTTGAGTTGCGCAAGGACTTTGTCCCGATTGATCGACACTCCATTTGAACAGCCCAGCTTTCTAAGGAGGTTACAGTACAAGCGCCACTTACCAACCAGTTTTGACTTTGGCTGTAGCCTACGAAGTGGGTTGATCATCCAACCAAGTACCCCGTTTTGCAGCCAAGAATGGACAGTGGTTGCCGCATTGCCCTTCTCGTACCTTCTGTTGGACTGTGAGAAAGACACCATTTTCTTACCTTCTTAAAACAATATCTCGAAAGATGGTGATCGCAAAATAGACCCTAAGTGTCCATAGGAGGGGTTCAGGGTTTGAACCATTGTGGACAAATTTGCCTTACGCTCCGTCCAGAAGGGCACTTTAAGAGGGAGATCGCCAAACTAATGTCACGCATTCTAGGGGGCGAGCCCGAATTGGGGACTCGGAGCACCTAACCTGGCTTAGGGGGAGCGCACAGGCTTTTCCCGAAAGCATGGCGAAGGGTTCTTCCGCTGGGTTCACTTGAGTTGTTCTAGGCATTGCAAGGAGTCATTGCAAGGAGTCATCATCATGAAAGTCATTGCAAGGTGTCATTGCAAGGAATCATCATCATGAAAGTCATTGCAAGGAGTCATTGCAAGGAGTCATTGCAAGGAGTCATCATCATGAAAGTCATTGCAAGGTGTCATTGCAAGGAATCATCATCATGAAAGTCATTGCAAGGAGTCATTGCAAGGAGTCATTGCAAGGAGTCATCATCATGAAAGTCATTGCAAGGTGTCATTGCAAGGAATCATCATCATGAAAGTCATTGCAAGGAGTCATTGCAAGGAGTCATTGCAAGGAGTCATGCAAGGAGCAAGGAGCAGCAAGGAATTGCAAGTCATCATGAAAGTCATTGCAAGCAAAGGAGCATTGCAAGTGCATGTCAAGGAGCAAGTCATTGCAAGTGCAAGGAGTCATGCAAAGTTGCAAGGAGCCAAGTGCATGGAGTGTGCAAGTTGCAAGTGCACGCAGTTAAGTACAAGTTGCAAGTGCAAGGAGTCAAGGGCAAGTTGCAAGTGCGTGGAGCCAAGTGCAACTTGCAAGTGCATGGAGTCAAGTGCAACTTGCAAGTGCATGGAGTCAAGTGCAAGTTGCAAGTGCAGGCAGTCAAGTGCAATTGACTTGCGAGGAGTTAAAATCTCTTCTTAGGGCGGCGGGGTAGTGCCGACGACACTCTACGAAAATCGACCCTCTGCGGGGATTGGCGTGGTCGAGGTGCAAAGACTCGAGTTTTTTGGGAATTTATTTTGGCTCGCGCGACCCTCTGCGGGGATCGGCGTGGTCGAGGTGCAAAAACTCCAGGTTTTTTGCGATTTTGTTTTGGCTCGCGCGACCCTCTGCGGGGATCGGCGTGGTCGAGGTGCAAAACTCGAGGTTTTTTGCAATTTTGGTTTGGCTCGCGCGACCCTCTGCGGGGATCGGCGCGGTC
>CAUJNA010002602.1:163651-191151 GCA_963377175.1 Effrenium voratum
GCCTGCCCATGACTGTTGCCAACACTCCACATGGCAACCTTCGCGACATGTCAGGCATGGATATTAGGGACGTACGCCTGGTTCAGGTTATCCACGGGGGCCTCACCAACTGGCTACTCAGGCCGTTTGCACACGGCCGATTCGTGACGTGGGAAGGCTTTCGCACTCGCACTGAGGCCTTACTTTGGAGTACATGCTCCAAATTACTACGAAGATCGCAGTCACTCAACCTGCTCACCCTGGAAAAGGACCTTGCCAACACGTTGGGTCTCAACATTGATGACTTCAATCAGCGCATCAAGGTCCACGACCATTTGGCCAACCTGGTACTTCAATTTCTTCAACAACATCACACCTCTCTCGCACCTGCTGCCCAGAATGATGACATGGTCAAGAAGTTCAATGATTTGAATCGTGCGCATGAACTTCTCCAAGCTCAGTATTCCGCATCACTTCGCGCATCGACCTCGCCCACGATGACAAATCAGAAAGATGATGCAGAGTTGGTTACACCGCCACCGGTCAACCACACACCATCCTCGTCACCTGCCAGCTCCCTTCCCACAGCCAGCGCGGCCGCCCTGGATGGCAAGTCGTTTGATAGCGTGGTGCAACCACGGATCATGCAGTCTCTTCACGGAGTGTCGTCACCGCCGTCCAAACCGGCGGCGTCACAGTTGCTCACCATGCACAGCACGCCGGATGAAGTTGTCAAGTACTACACATGGACCAGTGACCAACCTCGCCTTTTCCTCAAGCAAGCACCCACAACAACCACTTTGGCGTCGCTGGTTAAGTGGGCCAATCACCCGTCCCGGCTCAACGGCAACAAGTCATTAGATTCTATGGCGACGCAGCTTCTTCAGGCCAGGCAGCGCATGCCGAAGGGCGATGCGCCCACACTCGGTGCAATGGCAGCATTATGGGGTCTTGAACCCGGGTACCTTACCAAACTCACCGAGAAGGCATTGAGTCACCTCATCGTGACCGCTCGCCTGCTTTGTGGATGAGAAGGCATCATTTCGACCTTCGATCTCATATGAGCCCGGAGCGGCAACAATGTCACGGATGAGTCCAGGTGAAAATTCGTCCGTCAAGTGTTTGCGTTGCACATGATTGATCTTGTACTTGCTTGTTCTTGCGTTGCCTCTTGTGTGATTGTCTGAGATGCTTGTATTTATGTCGCCGCCTTGTGGTAGATTTCGTTGGTTGCATCTCACCATGTTGGATGAACTTCGCCACTGCGGAATCTATGATGATGTTGCACAATGGCAGTCGCTGGACGACCTTCTGCACTCGTTGACTACATTCTCGACGTGCTGGCATTACTGTTTCCCTGGACTACCACCACCGTCGATTCCACTTGAGGAGTACGAATCCATCACACAATTGCCGTGGCTGGGTCTCATCCTCGAGGTCTTAGTTGTGGTCCGGATAGCCCTCCAGATTCCGAATTGCGCCATGTCCAACTCTCAGCACACCGTGGCCAACAGGTATGAACTTCACAGATGTCGGTGCGCTGCCTATTTATTGATCAGTTTCTTACAACGTCTCATTTCACAGGATCACGGCTACCTCCCGCCGTTCTTCGAAGTCCTTCACTTCTACAAGACTTCTCTCTTGTGTGAAATCATGCACTCGACTTTCGCTGACTCGCGACATCTACGCTCATTGCGGGCGCGATTTCCTGACCTCTACGACTTCATACATGATCCAGGTCATCACCAACAACCGTGCGTCTACATTCGACTTTCCCCATGGCACACACCATACTATGTTGGGGCGACTGATCAGGATGTTCTACGTCGTGAACACTCACGCAGTCGCAAATTTCTACAACTACTTCGTGGACGGCATGCCTTCTTTGAACCGGCGCTTCACTACTGGAAACGATCCAATACTTACTGGCTCTTCTGTGCTGTACCAGTGGAAATCAAACTTCCAGTTTCCTCGGTGTGGGTTCAAGAAAGCAAATGGCAATACCTGCTACGCCCGCATTTGAATGCGCCCTGGGTACACAGAATCTTGCGCAAGGTTGGCTTCCGGGAACATCTTGTAGATTTTCGACGCCACTCGTTGTCGACGCCCACTTCCATCGGCTTGCACAAGCGCTTTCGACGACGACTACATCCGGATCTCCAACGGCAACTACGACCTGACACCCTGGATGACATTCAAGCCCACTACTCGATCCTCTATCAGCTGGGATCGAATACAGGAGCGTCGTTCCAAGTCATGCGTGACCTACTGTCAGCCGCTTTCCCTCCCACTCAGCTGTACTACTTATTGCGGCTCGCAGTATTTGTCAACGAACCCTTCCGCTCCAAGGCCCAGAAGCTACTCGCCCAGGTACTGCGCAAACGACGGCTGCAACCACCCTCCACTCTGACACAGCCACTTTTGCCGCCGCTGCATGTCCAAAATTGGAAAGCGCTACTTGGCACATGGTTACAAAACTGGATTGCTTCCCATCGGGATCTGTTCCCTTCTCTTTTCATTCCAAAGATCCGGGTTGTGGAAACCCGCAGCGCCACATTGGGCGACAAGATATACAACTATCGCACATGGCAGCGTAAATGGACGCCTGACACATCCTTTCCGTGTCGCTGTTTAGACATCGATGACCACCATCTACTCCGTGCACATGGTCACGCAGTAATGGTGGATGACTTTTCTCGCATCAATGCGGACATTAACGTGGAGATCATGGCCGCCTCAATGAAGGATCAGTTTTTCGGTGATGTCGACCTATTGCATCAACGTTACACCACGCAACTTCGCAAACTTGCTCGACGCTGGCATGTACATGGTTCCGATCTACTTCCAGATCTACAACCGGTCGTGGCTCAGTTAATGGAGACCCATCGGATCAACCTCCAAGATCAGGCTTATTGGTCATCGGCATCGTTGCAACGCACTGTGGCCTCTTTGTCTTCTTGGGTAGTTATCCCAGCGGATCATTTTCCCTCCCGTGCACATGTAGTGTGCCCGTCCCTGTTTGCCATATTGATGCGGAAGACATTCTGCGCGGGGGATGTTTTCTCACTTTGCCGCGAATCCGCAGCATCGTTTCGCTCTGAAGTGGTAACCACGGTACCTTCTCTCCTACGTCAACGATACGCATGGGGACTTCGACTTCAAGCACCGTTGCCCACAGCGCGCATCCTTCCAAAGCCGACCAAGGACTGGCAGAAAGCTCGACCCATCATTTCATTCTTTCGCACATGGGCGGCTCCCTTCCTCACGGTCTTCGGTGCGCTCATATTTGAACTCACCAAGGCAGCTTTCCCCGACATTGCAGGTCAACTTTCAGTACAAGAACTTATCCAGCAGCTATGGGAAGCACTGTCAAAAGCAGATCCTGATGAGTACATCCACCTGGTATCGCAAGACTTGTCAGGCTTCTTCACGTCCATTCCTACGGAACGTTTCCATCAGGCGCTTCAAGTGCTTCTACATCGCTATGATCAAGTTGTTGGCCTTCACGGTTCCTCGCAATGGTCCGTGTACGAAGTCAAGTCAGATCATCGACGCCGTATGTTCAAAGGAAAGTGGCGCCGTCAGACCAAGATCCCTCGAATTTTTCGTGAACAAGATCTCCGGCACCTTCTGGACTTTGTCATTGACAACAGTCACTTCGAGATCAACGGATACTTGTTCCGCCAAGAACGAGGAGTTGCTATGGGATCACCAGCCGCGCCACCGTTGTGCAATTTGGTTGCTACGGTTGAGGATTTCTTCTGGCACCGAACCATGATTTCACTGCGGTTTTGCATGCCCGACATTGGTGTGATTTGGCATGAGCGCTACGTCGACAATCGTTTCATTCTCCTTCGTGACTCAGCCCCACACTCACCCGTGCTCAAGAACTTTCTTTCCCTGGAATTTTATCGCCCACCAGTGATGCTTGAGGTTCAGCATGATGACAAAGTACTGGGTTACCGATGTGATTCTTCTTCCAGAACTATCACTCCGCAGCTACCAGATCATCCCTCCCAAATCAAAGGAATTCGGAGTGCCAATGATCGGATGTTCACCTATTCTTCTTGGTCTTCTCGCTCGTGGCTCATCATACGCGGTGCGCAACCGGCGGTTCAGCAACAGCATGGGCTCGATGCTCTCAAACGCCTTTATGAGGCCAAGGGTTTTGAATCTCACCTTCTGCGGGACGTTCGCCGTCGACTTGGGACAAAATCTGCATGTGAGCTTGTCCTTTGTTCCCTCTTGTGCATGCTTGGGATTGCGTTCGTCGCATTGTGCTTGGTTTGCATGAGCGGTGTGCTTTAACATGAGCTTTGTCCTTGGGCCCTAGTTGGCTCAGAACTATGGCGGAATATATGATCACTAGCACTTTGCGCTCGGATGGCTCAATACAAACTACGAGCCGCGTGACGCTCGAGCACCTCCCCAACTTCATCAACGGCAATGAGATCCAGATGTTCATCCGGACCCATGGCATAGCACACCAGCAGAGTGTGCAATCCCACGGCTCGTCGCGGGATGCACCAGCGCTCACTGAGCTGCCCAGATCGCGTTCCCCCCGATCACGAATTCCGCGGATCCAGCTCACACCGGGCCCACAAGGGCATTCGGATGAGGAAGAAGATTGGGGTGAATGGAGGAGTGATGGCAGACACGCCCATAGTGATCAAAGGAGGCCGCGTTCGCCTCCGTTTCCCCCTGCTCATGCCAGTCCTTCTGAGAACCGCATCGCGCTGGTGCCTCTCTCAGTTCGTCGGCAGGTGCCTGATTTGGGGGTTCATCGCTTCAAGCTACGCACTGGGTGTCGGATCGAGGAGATCGCCATCGAAGTGAATGATGTCCTCTACTACACCTTGCCTTCGATTGCCGCCTTGGTATTCCCTGAGCCGGAGCTGTTGAAGAAATCATGGGAGTCTGTCTACAGGAGCCTCATGCCGCACCGCCGCAGCATCATAGAAGATGAACAGCGGATCATGTCCATTTCGGAGTTTCCGTTTGCTCAGCCGCCACATGGAGTTCCGGGACGCTGGACGGCGCAGGTGGTCAAAGACATCTCGGACTACTTCCAGGTCTCTCGGCGGTCGTTACCACAGCAACTCATCGTCCAGCTCGGCATTTGCGAGGAGAAGTGGCCATATATCTGCAGAACCACGCGGACGTTTCACCACTTCTCCGCGGACAAGAAGAACTCGCAGAAGAACCTCTGTGGGATCATCTTCTCATTTGAGCCACGCAGAGTGTTGCCGGACAAGCAGCTCACTCAATCGCAGTCCACATTTTTCTGGTCCCATAACACCAACATTCAGGCTGCCATGCAAATCCTGCGTGATGATGAACTTATCCGACCTTCGAAGTGGCAGGAAAACCCTTCCCCCAATCGTGAATGCTCCAACTGGAACGAAGTTTGGTTGCCACCGATGGGATTCTACTGCAGAGGCAGCCTCCAGTCTCAGGAGGCGGCAATCCAATCTGCGGCGCAGTTCGGTGGAATCCGGACGGACCGCCCGGTGTGCGTGGGTGGCTCTGCTCGTCTCCGACAGCAGCATTGCACTATACCCCGCGGCGGCGTGTACGCGGACATCGCAGCTTCCCACTACCACGACTGCATTCATGCCAAGGAAGGCAGGTGGAAGCTGAGATCTTCCATCGCAGTGCCCAGCTACATGGGCATCTTCTGGTGACCTTGGCGACCATGGTGGCATGCCAGTACAATAGCGTTGCAGCTTGACCGACGTGTTGTGCGCCTTGTTTTCATGATTCAAATCATGACGCTCCTCTTCCGGAAAAGCGCATTGAGTTGTCCGTAGCTCATGGTTGACCTTGTGTTTTATCCTTGTATGGTGTTGCTTGCATGATTTGTTGTTTGACTTCTGACTGCTTTCCGTCGCCGCTTTTAGTCATCACTGGTTGATTGGGCACTGGTTGTCTCAGATTTCCGGGATTGTGATGGATCATGGGGATATGCTACGTGATTGTCGGCACATGCTACTCGCTATGTCATCGCAAATCAGTTTACTTTTGGCTGGACTGCAGCGTCTTGAAGGTCAGCAGCGACATCCACAGCCGCCTCCACCGCCACCGATTCCGGAAGTTCACCCCCCACCGCTGCCTCCGCCGTCCACGGCGCCGCCGTACTTGCCAGCAACATCGGTCAGACCTGACCACATGGCAACGCCGGTCACTCTTGTGGCCACCACAGATAGCCGTGCGGAGCATCCGGCTCACATGCGCACGGTGAGTGTTAGCACCTCCTGGGAGCACAGACGAAGGCGAAGATCTAGACATCGAGAGCCGCACCGGAGACGATCCCGCAGCCATCACCGTCGGCTACCTGACCGTCCTGTTGACGCGGTTCCCGTGGTCCGCCGTCATGCTCACACACCTAAGTATCCACCGGCGGTCAAAGCCATGCCAGCCTGCAGACCTTCCGGCCTGTCTTATGAACGGTGACGGAGCAACAGCGACAAAAGTACCTCAGCGTTTGCGTCGTTCATGCTTTCTTGCACCATGTCATTGCCATGCCGCAGCATTATCGCTTTGCAGCTTTGTGTGAGTTGCCCTTGAGGTTTGATCGGTTGCCATGCAGTTGTCTGCTGAGTTTGTGAACAACCTGGTGGCTGTGCTCAATGTTCTTGCATCCCAGGTTGCGACAGCTTTGGACACACTGAACTTTGCCTTGATGACGGAGCGTAGTCGTCCGACAGACACGGTGGTGACCCCGAGAGCACCAAGAAACTCCAGACATGGGTTGCGGCCCCGCATCATCACGGAGCTCGCCTCCTCCGACCGATCTCGATCCCCCACACGCATTCGGGCTCGACCGGTGGACACGTCATCTACCTGGTATATACCGGCTTTGTCCCCGCCTCGACCCGCACATCGTGATGCTAGTGAACACAATCCTGGTACTCGGCCCGAATCTGTGTTAGATCGACTGCCACCGCCTCGTCCTCTCGCTCCCTTCGCAGCACACGGTGGACGAGAGCCAGGACAAACGACGCCTACGACACCTGAGTCGGATTCTGATGGTTCGATACGTCCGCATCCAGGTGCCTCGTCGTTCCGGCCGTCGCCGACGGTGGTCCATGGTCCTCGCGAACTTCTACAAGAATTTACCATTGCACTTCGCAATGCGTACCGTGAACCTTTCACGGCATGGACACAGGGTGAGCTGGATGAAATGGTGAGACGGAAGAAGGATAAAGATTCCAGGCCCACCTATAAGACCATTGCGCGGTTTCTTCAGAAGCCGATTGAGGAAGTCAAGCAGGCATGGAAGGTCTACCAACAACTTGAAGCTCGCGGCTAGCACCATGCCCGACAAATGCAGCAATGACCATTGATTGACCAAATGATACGCAGCGGCGGTGTGTCCGATTCGCGTTGTTGATCACATGATATTTGCTTGCTCGCATGTGAATCAATCTTGCTTGTCGTGTTGTGCAATGTCGTTGACATGCTGTGATGTCTTGCCTGAGTTGCTCAAATCATGTCGGAACAAGTTGTACAGACGTACATTACCTGGACCCATGGAGCGCAGCCGACGTGGTTACAATTTCATGGACCCGGGGCTCTACTCGACAGACCCATACGGTTAACTACGTCACCTCCGCCCCCGCCAAGTTTGCCATTGCTTCTTCCACCTCCTCCTCCACCACCACCACCACCGGTGATTCTTCACCCACAGTTTATGCCCTCGGTACGCAGCCCCACGATCTCAGCCCCTCGTGGACAATCCTGCCCTACCTCTTCGAAATCGCAGCGCACACGCCGCTCGATTCACAGCAGTGACCACTCCCGTGATGAAGAACCACGCAGTCCAGGGCCCTCGTCCAAACGATCTCGGACAGCATCAGCTTCGGCGCCGCGGCGATATCGACGGCCCTTTACAGTGTTTTATTCCAAACGTGCAGGCCGCCCATCGATATCCCCCTCGGCGGCGTGCAAACATTACTGTCACGCCATCCTGCGCCATGGACGGAAATGTCTTTCCCCTTGTGCTCGTAGACGGCCAGGTCACTATCATTGCAGGTGTGCGCGACATCAACGACAGTGAAAGCTAGGAGTCTGACATTTCCGACCTCGTTGCTGCGTTTCACCTTGTGTTTGAAAAGTTGCCTCACTCTTCAGTGTGTATGTGCGGTTTGCAATGCATGTGTGTCCTTGTCGCAGTCTTTCGATTGGTTCACAGTCGTACAAGCACGTATTGCTGCTATGAACCCCCAGTATTTCGAGTACCAGATCGATAGAGGAGTGGAATGGATTCGAATTTACTCTCCGGGCATTTGGAGGCCCGTTCCCGATGAGGCTCCTGTTCCTGACCCACTGTACGCTTCCACGTATCGGGAGTGGCGCAGATCATATCACTTCCAAGTGTACTGGTCTGAAGACAGCACCGGTGGAACAACAATGGACCCTATAGTCACGCCCAGTGCCTATGTGTCCTATCACGTGTGGGAGTACCGGGACTGGCAAACACGAGGTTACCAACGCCTTGGACCTCCTGTACAATCCATGGGATTCGCGATGCTCGTTAATGCGGACGTCGAGTCCTCGGTGGGCTCGTCGGTACCGGATGGGGCGTGGCGGGAACCGTCACCGCCGCCATTCCATGATCCTTGGAATGAGTCGGATTGATTTTTGAGCAGCATGTTGGACAAAGATGCGGTTGTGCTTGCTTTGTATGTGTGCTCACATTGGGTTGTCTTGCTTGGTGCTGTGCATGTCGTTTCAGTGTATCCGCCGCTTTCCGGGCTACCTTTGAGCAGCTTGTTGGGTTGAAATGTTCAATAGTACAGTGCAGGGTGCAGCACGATGGGACCTACCTCGTTATTTTGACTATGACATCGTTCATGGTCGAGCAGGAACGAGTGTGGAATGGATTCGAATCTATGTGCCGGATCAGTGGCATCCAGTAGCCCCAGACACCCTGGGACCGGCCCCGGATGACCCGACCGCCTATCGGGAATGGCGCAAGGTCTACCACTTCGAAGTGTACTGGCCCAGGGAAAGCACGGGCGGCACAACTATAGGCACGGCTCTGCAACCGGTATCCTATGCCACCTTCTACACTTGGTATTACAGGGACTGGGTCACCAGGGGGTATCAACGCCTGGGTCGTCCACATCCCAGCATAGCGAGGCCAGTTTTCGCTTCGGGTGCACCGGACCTCATGTATGCTGGAATGACCTCCTCTTCGGCATCATCTAATTCACATGATAGCTGATGCCCGTCCTCGCCTCCCTAGAGAGTCTGCCTGAGATGTTGGCGACGCACAGTGCTACAAAAGTGGTCTTTTACCTTTTGATAGTTGAGTTGCTTTCACTTGTTGTTGTCTGCAGCCGTACACCTATCAACTTGTTTTTCCGTGGTTGCGTTGTCATGCCGTGGCTGGAATGGTGCCCAGACCCGCAACAACCTGATGCCCAGTGGGTCAAGATCTTTCATCCGGGACCATGGACGCCTCAAGAAGAACATGATGCTCCACCTCCTCCGCATACTTTCAGAGAATGGCGGGAGTTCTATGCTCCCAACCAGGACTCAGACGATGGGCAAGTCCAAGTCACTACGTGGTACAAGCGAGACTGGGCCACAGAGGGCTATCGGAGAATCGCTGCTCCTCACGCTGGTCATGAATTTGATTCCATGTATCCCTCCGATCACCATAACGTGGCCACGCAGTCGGCGGCGTTGAGTATATCGCCGGAGCTGTTAGACGCGATTCTCAGGTCCTCGGATGCGGCTGATTTCTCCACTGAAGAACTGATTCGTCTCCAGGAGGGGATTTCTCAACAACTGACGGCCCGCGCACGTCAGACCTCCCATCCTCATCAACCAGTACGTGCATCGCGTGGAAACACACCATCGGAGACGATTGGGGTCTCCGACCCCTACACGCCCGTGAGTCCGTCCGACAGAGGCCAAGACAAGATGAGGCCCGTCTTCGAGCTGACTGACGACTAGCCGTGCATGAGCAGCGCAGCGTACAAAATAAGGGTGGCCTCTACACTTGCATGATCTTGCTTTGCTGTTGTTTGAACATGGTTGTGCATGGTGCTTGTTCATCTACTAGCTGGATCGGAGCCCGCGACCATCCTTGCCTCTTGCCTTGACATGGACATCGATGATTCCAAGCAGTATCCATGGCTCGAATATTCGGTCTGGCATGATCAGGAGTGGGTGCGGATATACACTCCGGGACAACCTCAACGATGGCACCGTGGTGACGCCGTACCTGATCTACCTGAAAACTCTTTTCGTGAATGGCAGCGGGTGACGGATCCCGAAGCGCCAGTCCAGGCATGGAACATCCGTGACTGGCAACACCAAGGGTACCAGCGCATTCTGTCTCGGATGGAGTCCTTCGCAACTCACGATTCACAGGATCAGACTCTTGGTCAAGGTCGGAACTCCGATGCCGTTCAAGTTGAGGAGACCTTCACCTATGCCACTCCGTTTTCTCATGGTGATCGCCAGGCTGCTTCACAAATCGCTTCAGTCCTCTATGGCGACACTCGCAACGCTCAACGTGGTGATCTTTCGTTCCCGTCTTCTGAGCGGTTTAGGGCAGTGTCTCGCTCCCCTCGCCGTGGTGGATATTTTGGTCAACGATAGTGATTTGAGTTTGAGCATGTGATCTTCCTGCAGGAGAAAAGAGAAACCTCGCCCCTCGTAGAGGGGCGTGTGTGTGCGGAGTGACAGAATGCCCTGTCACCACCCTTTCTATTTCGCAGCAGGGGCGTGCAGCACCTTTGGCATACTGCACGCAATGAAGCTACTGCCAAAGGTGGGAAGGGTGTCCAGACGTGGACACCTGTACCTGCGTCGTGATGTTGCTGAAAGTCCTTTTGGTCCCCTCCCTGAACCGCCGTTGTTTTGTGTTTCCCTGTTAAAGTACCTACAGGGAAGCCAAGTGCATTGCGAGCCGAAACTCATCGTACTCGAGACTTGTCGGTTGTACTCGAGACTCATCAGTTGTACTCGAAAGATTAGCGCTCTCCATCTGGAGTTCAAGTGTGTGTGTTTGTTTGAGGGCATCCTTTTCACCTTGGTTTACAGGGAAAGCAAAGGACAACCACTTTTTTTGCGTGGTCCGCCTATCTCTGACTCATACCCTTTTACAACTGTGGAAACCTTTCCCGGGAGCAACCCCCGTGAAGCTGGTGCGTGAGAGTTATTCTGGTTCTCCCCTGGAAACCAAGGCACGGGTGTCGGCAACCTTTTGCCCAAAAGCGAGCGTCGCTCGAATCACTTTCCGCTTGCCGCAGAGGCCTGCTATTCAAAAGAGCTTTCTTCCGGTTTCCCGAAGCCCAAGCATGATCCCGAATGAGAGCCAAGTTGGGGTCCCAAAAGGGAATCCCTTTTTTCGGGGTTCTTAGAGCCGGGGTTCTGATCAACGGCTTCCGAGAACCTTTCTGGGTAGGGCAGTGCTGCCTCTCCGAATGTTTAGGGGCGGGTGCGTCTTTTTTTGAACCTTTGAAACGCGAAAGGGAAACCAGCCGTTTGAAGGCTCCAAAACGCGAACGGCGCCGAAAAGTTCCCGAGGACTGGACGGCGTCTGGACTGATCGAGTGGGGCCAGTGGCTGGCAACGCAGGCAGGGAAGACGCTGCTCTACTTCGGTTCTTTTTTTGGCCGGGTCTTTTTTGCGGGTGACCTCGGTTGAAGGGGAAGCCAAAGGAAAGCCATCTATTTCGTGGGACACGTCCAGATGGTGAGCACGTGTTTTTCGATGTTTGGACACATCCAACTTGTGGCTTTTCAATGTTTTGACACATCCCGATAGTAAGCAACCCTCAAGCCTGGTTATGGGGCCCACCATCATCTTGCAAGGATCCTTGACCATGGCTCGCATGTGAGCAACTGGTAGGACCAGAAGGCCCGCGGACCCCCAATTTTCTCAAAAAGAATAGGGACCTCTACAGGATGGATACTGGAAACCAAAGGACCCCGCTATTTTTAGAGGTTCCCTTTGCTTTCCGTCATCCAAATGCATGAGCTTTGTTAGGGCCCAGCCGATAGCTCCAAACGAACCCTTCGGTCAGAATCCCAAGGTAAGAACCTTTCCTTGGGGTGCGGGGGTTTGCCTAGATCCATTTAAGAACTGGCTGCTTAAGTTGCATCTCAGCATGAGATCTCACGGGATGAGACTCTGCGCACTTTCCCACCCAGCCAGCTAGCCAGCCAGCCAGCCAGCCAGCCAGGCAGCCAGCCAGCCAGCCACCCCCGTTTTGCTCGCTCGTTTTCACGCGAGGCGATGCCGCCCGAAGTGGTGCGAAAACTGGCGAAGCTGGCCATGCAAGGCGGAGCTTCGGGCGTAAGGCCGCAACCCCACTGGCCTCTGCTGGCGCTTGAATCCATGGATTACTTTGGCCCGCGGAATTGTCAGAGAAGGGCGGAATCCTCGAGAGTCCATGGTCCATTGTCCAAAGGCTTTCTTAGATTCTTATGGTCTCTCTGCGGTTTCTACTAGCGGTGTTGGCGCTTTCTTGCCGTGATTCGGATCATGTTACCGTCGGTGCAACGTTGAAGGAGAAGCTGTAATTGAAGCGCATGATTTATATTCGTCACTCACTCACAGTATCACAGGCCCAGCAACACCTCTAGCAAGGGTTTCACAGTCAACCAGAGCTTGTGTTGGATGGCCCGCTCCACGCTGGGTTTTAAGAAGACTGACGCCATGAGAAAATCAACCACCCCTCTACCGGAGGGTAAAAACCAAAACTGGAATCCTGCACCCTGACGCGGGCTCTTGGTGGCTCTGGTGACAACGCATGCGGCTGAATTGAGCTGTGCGTCTATTTGAACAATGCCTTCTTGGATGATGGTTTGTGTATGCTGGTTTCGATTTGGGTATGTTGTATACAAGCCAAGCAATCCGAAAAGGACACCGCCAAAATGATGCGGCTCTGTACCAAAACTGCTCCCGGCTTTTTGGCCGAGTCCCAGAAGTCATAGCCATGGTTTGGTTGCTGTCCATGTTTGGACTGCCCGAGCATGCATGGTCTGAGTCATTTGAGGAATACAAAGCGCAACTTGGCCCCCCGGCCCGTAGGGAACTTAGACAGCCAGTTGTAAGGGTTCCTTGTTTGCGGGGCCTGTTGACGGAGCGTTTGATCGCATGACACGTCTGATTTGCAATTTGGATGTGGGTTGTAGAGCGTCTTGGAGGTCATCTATTTCCCGCGTGTGGCCCTGTGACACTTCTGGAGTGAGGCTCACAGGAACCAACTCTCGGATCACGCAAACCAAATCAAGAACCGTGTCAGTTTGGTTTGCCGCAGTTGGGCCACCCGCTTGAGCATCTTGACTTCGAACAAACATGTCAGAACCGTGGGTCTTAAGCACTAGCCGTTTTTGCCGGTGATAAACGCTCCGTCTCGGGCGTGCAGTCTTTTCCCCGCGGGTCGGTGGAGAAGGAGACCACCCGATGCCTCTGATATCATTGGGGATGCTTCCCACCCCCCTGTGCCCGCAAGGCACAGATTGCAGGTGCCTCTCAAATGTTCTGTGGTCCCAAGACCCCTTGACTTGAGGTTAGGGATGGTCCTGGTTGCGGATCCTGAACCACAATGATTCTTAAGAGCATTGGGGTGTGTCTCTTTTAAAATGGCTTCGGTTTTCCTATGGTTTCCCTCTAAAACCAGAAACAAAGGGGTCCCACCCAAAAACGATGACAAGAGCCACACATTCGGAGCGGAGGTGACAAGTCCCTGTCCATTGACCTGACGGAGCTGAAAATGCCATCGAGCCTTGGTAAGCCTTGATTTGATGTGGCATTTGGGAGGGAGGGGTCCTCAACACAGAGACGCCCAATTGGCTCCGGCAGTACCACGTGACGTGCACAGTTGAAGCGGGAAGCCTTGCTTATTCGTCGACTTGTAGGGAAGGGTCCAACCAATTTTGGGTAGACCCTGCATGCTCATGTCGCTTGAAGGAACTTGTGAAGCCCGCCGCTATAGCCTTTTGATTGGCCGAGGGTGCCTTGGGGAGCACTTCTGGGAATTGAGCACAGACACGTGCAGCAGAGTCAGTCTTTGTGACCGGATCTATGTTGAAGTCTACGCCCTAGTCTTTGACCTGTAATCTTGACGCAGTTTTGAACAGTGCCACGGCGCCATGACGTCGGAAGCGGCCCCATCTTCTCCTGAAGTTGCTTTAAAGTCTTGTTGCCAGCTGGAAACGCCTGTTGTCTCGTTGAACGAGATAGCGATGCAAAGCTTCCTGGAATCCGACGCAGCTCCATTTCCAGGTCTGCTGGACTTCCACATAGGCTCAACAAACTGCTTTCCAGAACTTGTGTTCGAGTCTGCAATCGAGGAGGCTGGCTTTATTGTGCTTGTACATGGATTGGACTTCGGCAGCGGGTTCCGGCACATTCTTCATGAACGGAGGAATGGTCAAGGTGCTTGGCTCACAATTCGAGGTGGACTTGTCGCAATTGGCAAAACCTTTGGGACCACAGTTCGATCCGACTGGCTGCGCACTACTACAGTGGAACAGGTCCAGCAACTTTTCGACATCAACTTTGCAGATTTGCGCCTGCTCGCTGAACAGATCCATGGTGTTGTGATGGAGTTTGCAGATGTCTTAGAAGGCAACGGGCACGCAACCTTAGGCAGCTGGACGGTTGCTTCATGTCAGCAAGGAGCATGCTCCTTTGTCTCTGAGTTGGTGTCGACCTTTCCCTTCACGTTTCGTGATGCCTACGTGTTGAAGAGCAAGGACCTGCCCAGCGAATATGCAGAAGGCAGCCTGCCTGACGAGCAGGGTGTCCTGCTTGCCAAGAAGGCGCAGCTGGTGGCATCGGAGATTCACATACGCTTTAGCCGTGACAGCACTCTTGATCCGGCCATTCGGAGCCTGCTTGTATTTGAGGACTACGAGAAGCTGAGCGGCTTCATCGATAATGTGGTGGTTGCCGTGCTTCGCAAGTTGGGAATCATTGAGTGTAGTTCTCAGCTGAATTCCCGTATTGATGCTGGCGACACCCTCGCTTCAGGCTCATGGGAAGAGGTGTCTCTGCGAGCAAAGGCCCTCGTTGCCGTTCGTGACATCGTGAAGCGCTATAACGACAAGCACAAGCTCCGTGAGAAGATGCTCACCGCGGCACAGCTGTGCAACTACATGTGGGGTGGTCTGGGAAAGTTGCCAGCTTTTCGTGCTTTCCCCCGACACCATACGCCAACGACTCTGTTCTATTGATTCGTCCACCGGTTTGATGGCCACTTAGGAGTCCCGAGATCTCATCTTTGCAAGCTGATACTTGAGTCAACAGCCCCTTGTGCAGTGCAAGCAGAGAAAAACACCTAGCTGCGCTATGCAATATGGATGTGTCCTTTTTAGGGGACACCCACCCCCCCCCGCCCAGATTGATCAACAGCAGATTAGAGGGGTTCTCCCGAAAAGCGAAAGATTCCTTCCAAATGTTGGTCCCCTCCTATTCATCCACCAGAGGTTTACTAATTCTGGCAAGCAGTTGCGTCTTTCTGCTTTCCGAGCTGCCTCATGCACCGAGAGAGGGAGTGAGGGGGTCACTGCCTGAAGGCTGAGGTCGAAGGTGAAGGTCTCAGCTTGTCGCAAAGAACAAACATGGAATCTGGAAGAGGGCCTCTGCAAGAGGACAGTGGTCTTGGGGGTTCCTTTCAGGCTTTATGATTGTTTCGAGGGCAATAACTGAGACAGCGTCAAGATCTCAGATTGAGGTCTCAAGTTACATGCCCCGCGTTACTTTGCAACCTTGCTCGGGTCCTGTTTTTAATGGACGGTCAGAAGCATTGGAATCAGCTGTGTTCGGAACATATGGCAAGTAGACCAACCACAAACCATTGGACATTTATAGTGTTTCCCACTTGCACTTGGCACGGGCATTCACCGTACCTGTGCCCTTTCTGTGTCAATCCAATAGGAATCTGAAAGGACTTCTGGTTGAAAGCGTTTGATGTTGACATAAACCCTTGGACCTCAGCGGCGCATGACTCTCCGCACGGGGGCCAACATTTGAATGGTCTTCCCGCATGCTTGGGGGTGAAAGGGCGAAAGGCGCTTTTGACACCGCGAGCAACGGTCGGTGTTTACTCTTCATCTTCTGTAGTAAAAGGGGGTGACATTGGAACACGCACCAACATACCAGAGAATGGAGCTTAGTTACTGAATCCCCATGTCAGTTGATCAGTTGGGGGAATGAACATTGATCATGACTCATGTGACCAACCTGGCAGATCAATAGGGGTGAACTTGAAAGTGATCCCAGAAATGTTCCACCTGCAGATATTTTTTCATGGGTTCCCAGTACATGTTCCTCGCAGGCAACCGTATAATTGGGTACCCGCACCAACCACTGCCTGAAGGCTAGTCAACCAGTAAACGGCCCGCAATCCCTTCAAGACGCATGTGCACGCGAACATTGATCGACTGTGCCGCAAGCAAGGTTAGTGAGCATAGTCAGATGATATTGTATAATTCCCTATACCGTATTTTGTATATGATATGGCCATAGCATGACTGATGACATGTTTTACCTCTGTTCTCATGCGCTGTACTTTGCAAGCCACATCAACATGCTCAATCATTGAACGGAATGTATCTAAACACACTGGGCGTTCGACCCGGCTCTGCATTGCCTGCGTGGGTATTGTATGAAAAGGGATTTTCCCTCACAGAAAGATTGCCGCACTAGCCAGATCGCATCCCTGTGTACGGGCTTGCGTTTTTCTTTGAGGGTACCCTTTCTAGGTTGGCTCACAGCGAAGGCGAAAGGAGCACCGTCGGTTCCATCACTTTGAGGGCCTATTTTGCCACTCATAAAGACCCCCGCGAAGCGAGCCTCGATGTTTGACCAGGAAATCTGTGGTCATTGACCAGCACGACACGGCCGGGCTCAGACTCTCAGTCGACGCATCTTGGATTGAAATTCGCTGTGGATCGTGGCTCCAACCGGCGGTAGCCCACCAAACTCGAAATCACGCTCTCGAAATATGAGTATTTTGGGTAGAGTAAGTCGACCTTGGCCAGGGCCACTGTTCTCTTGCATTCAGTCGGCAGCATCTAAACCCGGTTGCCGGTTGGGTTTGGGCCGTCACAGGATGTTGTACATCTCAGTAGTGTCTTCAACACAGATCCTTCGCGGTGCTGTCCTTTGTTAGTTCAGGCATTGGTAGGGCGGTGGCTTGAAACATCATGGGTTCAAAGTGAGTTTCCTTTGGATGATGGTTCTAGGTTGGACATATGGCGCCTACCCCCGAGATCGCACCATGACTACGTGTGCTTCGGTTCGAGTGAGGTGACGCCGGTGGAGCTGATTCTGGATGGCCTGGAAGGAGTGCAGGCGCTTGGAGGGTGCCCTTTTGTGGTTGGTCAGAGAAGCCAAGAGGGAAGCCACTACTAGGTCCCCCAGTAGTGCCCTTCTCTCCCCTCTTTTGAGGGGAGGGTTCCCCTACTAACATAGACTACAGAAGAAAGGGTGCCCTTATTCTAACCTCTCTACTGGAGGACCTAGACTAATTGGACAATTTGTTGAAGGGCACCGCACAGAGTCGACAGAGTCGACAGTGATGTGGTAGGTACTTTTGTCATTTTGGTTTGAACATGTGTAGCCCGCCTGGAATGATGGCGAATTTGTCGCGCCCCAAAGAGCAGCAAGCAACACAGAGGCCTCTCTCCGTTCTGCCAATTCTTATTATACCCTGTATTGCATGCGAAGCTTCTGCCAAACCGCAAGAACATTCGGCAGTCAGCGCGTGGATACGATCGCTTCACTGATTCACGGTTGGCCATGCAGCCTTCATTGCATGGGAAGGTGCCCTTTGCTTAGCTCAAGCACCCCGCTTCCAGCCCCTTGGGTACCCGAGGCTTTCAACAGCGCATGCCAGGAGTATCTTGAGGGGTTACCTGAGCATTTTCATAGGATCTTCTTCAACCCCCTGTGGTCCCAAATGAAGCCTTCATCAGGCCGGAAGGCAGGGTCTTGTTTTGGGGAAGGGAATGCCTCACTCCCAAAAGAGACTTTCCAAGAAAGGCGATTCCTCTAAAACCGGGGGGTTTGTTGCAACCCTACCTATTTTCAAGCCCCAGTCTTTCTAGAGTGACTCATTGGGGTTGTCCACATGCGCGGAGCAGTGGGATTGATGCTTGTCCTTTCGCGAGGCCTATGGTGTGGAGGCCATCAGCCCGACGCAGGTGCAAGTCAACACCGAGTTCGGCCACGAGGCGTCGGGCGGATCGGGAATTAGCTTCCCACGAACGGGGCCAGACGTTTTGTTCCCCATGGGCCCCCTTTTTTTTCTTTTCTCATCGAACCGGATTTGTTTCTTATGACTTATTGAGTACATGTTTTTTGGTCAGTGGCACCAGAAGGAAAGAACTTCCGCCATATGTCCCTAGCAAAAGCGTCCCCGCGCGCTGAGTTAGCGTCGCGCCTAGGAGGACCCTGCCACGGGCCTCACGGTGAAGTTTGCGTTGCACGTGACGGCGGCAGACACCACCAAGTCGAATGCCCCCGTGGCGAGCATGCACCAAGAGATCGGCCGGGGACCCGGAGAAGACCGGAGATTCGGAGGGGTTTCTACCGAGTCAAGGTGAAAAACGAGAGGACACACACGAATGATTTTGAGCGTGACTTTTCAATCCCGGTGGTTTCCTTTCAAACCGCCATTTATGGAACAGTTTCAGGATTCAATGGACCCAGCCATCGGAAATCGCGAAAAGAACATGCACTTGGATTGATTGACCACGTCTCAGGCAGCTTAGGATGGGCGTCTTCATGTTCTTGTCTTTCTCGGATTGCGAGCTCACCTGGATAAAACAAGCTCGCCATGATGAAGGTCCTTTGCCTCGTATTTCAGACGGGGAGTTTGGGGATTTCCCACAAGTAAATGTCCAATTGCTTGCAACCACACGGGGCCTAGCTCTAGCTCCTTGGTTAAAACGGACTCAATTGCCCCTATCACCTGGGATCCGGTCACTCGCCCGTTTCTGTTGCTGGGTCTTGCTGAATCCACTTCGGGGTTTTGGGAATGCATCGTTGGGCATCCCAAGAAGGAAAACCAGAGCAAGAGCCACGCGCCAGCAGGCAAAACCCAGAGATCGAGCCAACTCCCAGGGTTATCCTTGGGACGTCAACCACTTGGTTTCTGTCGGCAATTGAGTCTATGTCCTCTTGGGAACTCAGCCAGGATCAAGACAGCACATGATATTTTTAAGCGACCCGGTTCCTTGCCTTCAGAACACAGGACCCACGCACATCAACCCGCGCGTTCACATCGACATACCCAAATCAAAGCCTTCACATCAACCCACCTTCAGAACATTTCACCCAAGCACGATTTTGGTTTTCCTTTGGGTTTCCCCTTCAATCAGCCCTTAAACTTGCTGGTTCTCCGCCGGGAATGAGAAATGGAATGACCCCCATAAATCGTCCCCTATGGTTTCCTTCCCTACCTATCGCACCAGCACGCAAAGGGACCCTTCCCCCCAAAAAACAAACAATAGCAAGGAAAAGAAAAGGACACCGCCGAACAAATCCCATTCCCTGCTGAGCACCAGCTAGTAAACGAAGGGTGGCCAGTCGGCGACTGAGGCTTCAGCCTGGCGCTGCTGCGGCCCAAAGGCGGCTTCCAGATGCGCCTCCCCTGCCGTGCGGAGATGCTGCGGGCCAGCCGCACGCTGGGCCAGTGGTTCATGGCGCCCTGGCCAGGGAAATTTGAGCAGATGTGGTCAGAATATGTGAACCATAAAGTCTTTTCGGTTTCTTAAACATCATAGTCATAATATGTTAAAACACTGCAACAGTTGGAAACCCCCATGTTCAAACGGCTTGGGCGAAGGATACATCTAGCGAATCCGACTTGACTCGCGCGTTTGGAAGAGGCCGGGACTGCGCTCTGTCCGAAGGGGTTAAGCGATGGAGCCCGTGCCCGAAGATAGGGAATCTCCTGATATCCAATCCTTCAATTGGGGGGGCAGCCTTGCCGCACTCCATTTGGGTTTGTGCTTCTTTGCGGGCACCCTTTTCGGGGTGGTTTCAAGCGCAACGAGAAGCAAGCCATTTTTGGGGCCCCGAGTGGCTAGACCGAGAAGCTTCCTCCCCGTCTCCCGCTAATTTCCGGCCAACGGCCGAGCGAAAGGACCCGTTGAACTGCGGACGGTCGCTGCTGGCGGAGACCCCGACCCTGGAGGACCTAAAGTTCTTTTGGGGCGCTGGTGCCGCCCGCTTTTTTGGAGAGGGAAGCCAAGTTTGGACCACCAAACTCTCAGGGGGGGTTTTATCAGATAGGGGAAAAGGACGCCCAGGGCCACTTCAGGCGGGGTTTTTCGGTGGTTTGGAGTGGGAACTGGGGAGTGGGAACTGCCCCCCAGTATTTAAAGGGAAGCCAACAGGACACCAATCAGCCAGTTTACCCGGCTCCAGTTTCAACAAGACACCTAAAGCTCAGGTTCTCCATAGTTGGTGGTGTGGAGTGGTGCGAATTGGGGCCCCAGTGCCTTCAGCCAAATGGTACCCAAGGTCTGAAACTATTGAAGCAACCCCTCTTGGGTACTAGAGACTGGTTATCTAAAGGTTTGAAACGACCCCTTTTCGGCTGTCCTTCAACGGGTAGAAACAGGTTGCTTGAACAAGACTTGGCTGAAGCCCCTTTTCGGGCTCTTCCGGCACCAGGTTAAGGACAGGGTTGGGCCGAAGCCCCCCCTACCCCCCAAGGAACCGCTTTGATCCGGAGGCTCTAGTTGCACCCGGTTCCCCGGTTTAAGAACGTCTCCTTTGGTCTTCCCGCAGGGTTTCCTCCAGTTCCATTTTCGGATCCAAAAGCGGCAGTTTCCATGGACCAAATTGTGATACCTTTTGAAGGGGAAACGTGAACTGTTGAATCTGAAACTCATTGACCCCCGGCTTAAAGAGTCCCGGAGAGGCTGGTTGTGCCAGGAGCTGAACATCAGCTTCGACGGTTTGGCCCGGCCTCTGTGACTTCGACGCGTTGTGAGTGGACGTGGACTGTGTGGTTTCTTGAGGGACTGTTCTAAGAAAGGTTTAAATGGACACCAAAAAAGACCCCCCCCTTTTTTCCGAGGCGGGGGCGGGCTTATTTTGACACCTACCCACAGCATACAGCCATGAATCTGACGCCCGAGACTGGCGATGGGTGCCTTTTGGAACACGGCAGAGGCTTGAGGCTTTGAAGCCGAAGGCTTTGAGGGGGTTCGGCTCCTACCTTGGATGAGAGGGACATGGGTCTCTGAACCAATCAGCCGCTCAACTCGTAGGACTTCCCCTTTCCTCGACCATAAAGCGTGAGTCCGAGGTCCCGTTTCGAGGCACTCCTTTCTGGCAAGCCTGCCTCATATCATGGCGTGTGATTTTTGACGGCGCCCTTTTTTTAAAGGTGCCTTAGAAAGGGAAGCCAGCAAGAAAATCACCATTTGGGGGTCCCCTGTGACACATGCCCGGACCCATCTCCTGGGCAATCCTCCATGAGCATGTGACCAGATGCTTCTCGAAACGTGTACTGAGGCGATACATTCCATTCACCGGCGGGGACTTGGAGCAAGACATCTCGAATCTCTTCAACCACCTGGTGAACATTTTCAACCGAATCTACCAGGCCTTGTTGACTGGAAGTTTCTACTTCATTGGGGTTCTGGTGATGCTTAGTTCCTAGGGCCGGCCAACATTGGGGGTTTTTGTTCGAGGTACACACGGCTAATGTTCGCTAAAAAAAGAAAAACAAAACCAGACAAATCACAGATTAGGCTTTACTAAGAGGATATTGGAGCAATGAGATATTGAACTATCACAACGAAATCCCCAACAAATGGATTGTGAACGGAATTTTGAACGGGGCGAGAACCTGGATGCTCTTTGGTCAACCCGTGTCCAGATTTTGGCACCAGACACAAGCTAGTGAGATTTGTTTCGCGACACCTTGCGTGCACTTGCAACAGTCTGGCTCCCAAATTTAAGACTGGGACTCCGATTTGTTGCTTCCATTTGCTCTGCTCAAGGGCATGTTTTTGGTTGAAAGGGAATCGATTTCACTACTGGGAAGCAAGAACAATCGTCTCAGTTTTTTTGCGGGGGGTCAAAAACGCAAATGGAAGTTGGTCATATCAAGGTATGGGTCCAAAAATTACATTACCAGGGGATCCGCTGGGTTTTAGTCCTCTTTTCCATTGACCGGGACCGATTTTTTGACCCACAGCCATATCTCACTGCGCTCCGCCGGGATTTGGTTTCGAAAGATGTCTCCAACTGCGGCGAGGATCGCCTGCCGGGCGCGATGGCCCGCCACTTGGACGCCAACTTCTTGGGTCTCCTCCAGAACGGTTTTTTCCTGGGGCAGACAGGATCAGACATATCAGACCATAGACTTTTAAGTACCCCAGAATTAGGGTAAGAAGAAGCTGAATCAGAAGCAGAATCAGAGACGCAAAGTTCTCTCCGGCTTTTGCTTGGCTCCCCAGTTCCAAAGTGATTCTTGGCGGTTCCCAGTGCCCTTGGACTTAGACGGATTTTAGTATATCGCACTAAAAGTACAACTTTAGCAAGGGATCAACGCAAGATATAAGCGGCAACAGAAATTCACATGTTTCTCTGATCATGACTTGGTCTTAAAGTGCCCAACCCCCCCATTCTATTATTTTTGGCCCTTAACGTAGTCCTTTCATCTTCTGCGCATCGCAGGTGAAGCTCTGGCCGAAGGATCGCGTGGCCCATGTCACAAAAAGGGTCTTTCGGTGTTAAGCTTTCATCTGAATGGTGATTCTTGCGCCAGGCCGGCGAGTTTGTGTCAGACAAACTAGTTCTCTGCATATTAACGTGAGCCCCAACAACCTTCATTTGTACTCTATTTGGCTTCCATTTTTGGTTGGGGTGTAAATGACCTTCAAGTCAGTTTTTCTTGGAAACCACTTTCGTCGGTTTAGTGAATGTAGACCCCGAAACATTCGTGAAGGTGGACTGGCTTCCAGGAGTCATTTGCGTTTTTCAACCATTGTCGCCTAAAGAAGCGCAGAGAAACATCGTGAATGTTTGCGGGCAGACACTGTCCTTTGTTTCATGGGCTATGTTTTTTTTTTTGGTTTAATGCTCCCAAAATTATAACGCAAAGTTGAGGCTCAAACGCAGGTGCTCCTTCAAATTTGTGTCACCAGCTGACCCCAATGCCCTCGGGCGGCTCTCAGGTAAGGTTCCAGAGGGGCCGGGGAGTGCCGTCCGGGGACGCACTTGGGCACGGGGGTTCTACGGATGCGTTTCCGCTCTGCGGGGAGGGAGTTTGTGGCGGTTCCGAGGAGGGTACCTCTTGCCTGAGTGCCTTGATGTGTTTCCCCCGTGTAGCAGCGTGTCGACATCCGGGACACCTAGCTAAACTACTGCTCAAGCGTCGTTGGGTTTCCCTTCCATCAGCCGCAGATACCATCTACATCTTGGTTTTGCCCACGGGGCGGCGCAGCTAGTTCTCTTGGCAAGCTGGCGTCGACTTGCCGCAGTTCCTGCAGATTCAGGCAGGCCAACCTCCAAAAACAGATTGACCTGAATGGTCGGCCGGCCCACCAGTGTGGGGACGCGGGACGCAGCACATGAGCTGCCCGTGCACAGTGATGGCTGTCGTGTATTTATTGCCAGAGTCCAGCTGACAATTGGCAGACCACGCTACATCTCAAACCAAGTTCCAGAGAAGCAGATTCAGTTGGGCGCTGTGCTTGCTGATTTCGCCACAGCCGGAAGCGAACTGGCAGCCTGCTCTGTTGGGGTGAAGAACTGTTGCGCTGGATTGGCGCACCGCAAAAGGCTCTACCACAACTTCAGTGCGCAATGTCAGGTCGTCGGAGCCAAGCCTGGCAGTGAACAAAGGAGCTAAGCTGAAGCTGGAGTTCAATTTCATCTGTCAACAACGGGCTTGGTTTGGCTCTCCCACAAAGCAATGTTAAACCAGACAACCAAGAGGTCTAGGCTGACTCAACTTGAACTGGCCTGGCCTATGGCCGTTGGGGTAGTTGTCAACCCTGACCAGGCCCCGAATTGCATGTCGGCCCCGACGCTTGGCGCCAAGTCACAGTACTGGTCGCAGCCAGCGTTTCATAGCGTCGGCTGCTTTGGCTTTGGAATTGCGGTGGTGCTTCTCACGGACTCAGGTGCGGATTCAGCCGTCCACTGGAACCAGGAGTGTTTGCTGAAAGCCTTTTAGCTTCTCCCACTGATGGATTTTGGGATACCGATCATGATCTCGTTGTCTATGACTTTGAGGTCAGGACGGCCCCGTTCTGCAAAGGACGCCCTGTGTGAAGAAGAGCTCTTCGGCAACACACCACGCTCCGCTTCCTGGGTTGCTTGGTTCAGCCTGGCCGGCCGCGATTGGATGAGTTGCTTGCTTTACACAGCAATGCCAGCTTCCGCTGCGGAGGTTTACAGCAGGAGAGGCGCAAAGGAGAGGCAAGGCTGTGCCAGCTCTGGCTGGGGCTGAGGAGGCCCCAAGCAGAGCTGCGGGGTGGTTTCCGGGATGATCTGGCGGGGGTTGTGGGGACGCACAAGGGTCGCATCAGGCTCCTGTGCAAGGAGCACGGTCGCGCTTAATTAGAAAAGAGATTTTGAGACCGTTTGCAATAATGTGCCTGCGAGCTGTTGCTTGCAGACAGCAGGGCATCAGTGCAACATGTGTCATTCCTTGGGGGCGACATTGCACGCAGCTACGCCTGTTTAAGCAGAAGGCGCGCGACGATGGTGGCTCTTGTTTCTGCTGCCGTCGTGGCATTGCTGTTGTTGCCCTTATTGATGTCTATCCTTTGTTGTGACTGATCTCGGCTTGCCCGTGACCATGGCTATTGAACATGCAGGGGCTGGTTTGTTTTGCGCTGCTGCTGTGTTGCTGTTGCGACTGCACTTGTTGTTTATTCCTGTTTCTGTCGTGTTCACTGCTGCAGTTTAATTATTGTCGCCGCTGTCGTTGTGTCGGTGGTCGTTGGTGTCGGTGCCTTCGCAAAAGCGCGCCTCATTCTGCTGGGGATATCGCGTGAGTTAGTTTGGAGGGTGCGCCTCTCAACTTGGTTTAAAGGGAGACGACAAGGAACGCCACAATGTAGGGGTTCCCCCATGTTGACAAAGACTTTGCGAATTGGCTGAAGTTTATGACCCCAGCAGCTTCAAACTTACTCCGCTGAGTCAGTGAGCGTAGTCACTTCCTGAGCCAACTTAATAAGTAGGTTGTATCCATACGGGCCAGCTGCCCCATTGGTTGTAAGTACGTAGTACTGAGTGGGTTGGACTTCCAAGTAGGCAGGCCAACAAGAAGCCGAAACCAGTCCGCTCACCAAAAATGCCAATGTTAGAACTTCGATCGCCGCTACTCAGTCTTTCAAACTGTGGTGAGGGCCCAAACCAACAGGCCCCGAAATCCTCATCGTTGGCCTTCAGGACTTGCCACTTCTGACCGGGGCCTGAACTTTGTGAACACGCTACTGGCCCACCACATGTCGCCCGCCCAGTGCATGAATGCGGCGGAAGCCGAGGAAGCCATCGCAGGACAATTGCAGCTCTTGGCTCCCAAAGGGGGGGGTTCAAAGTTCAGCTTAACAATTTTTACCCTCCTGTCTTGCCATGGAACCCACCGAAAAGCCTTTCCAGGACCCCGAAATGTCAAGTTCCATTTTGCCATTGGTTCTGTTGCTTGTACATTACCGGGTGGCACGCTATGTTCATCTTGATATTCCGAAGTCATTGCCTCTGTGCACTGGCCTACTTGCTTGTGCATGTCAGGTGTCCCTGCTTGTTGCATCTTGTCGCATCTTGTCGCATCATGCCTTTCTGTGCTGCCTTGTTTTTTCACTTCCTAGTTGCACAGGCATTCATTTTGGTCGTGGAACGGGACCGAGAGCATTCGCGACGGATTCTTCTGCTCGATCTCTTGCCCCGTTTCTTGCATACGGTAGAACAATTGCCCAAGCTTGCGTAGGAGACTTGCTTAGAGGACTTGCACCGAGAGCTTGCTCTCTGGAAATTTGCTCAGAGAACCTGAGCAGGCGAACTTGCGCCGAGAAACTGGCTTTCTAAAAAATCCATGAATACATTTTTAGGAGGGGGCGGGCTCGAATTTTCTTGTCCGCGAGCCGAGGATCTTGCGCAGAGAAATTTGCAGGGTGCAACCCGCACAGCGAACTTGTTCAGAGAACTTGCGCAAAAGAAACTTAAACACAAAGAACTTGCGCAGAAAAGCTTGCTCTGCAAGACTTGGCCTGCTCTGTACCCATCTTCGCGTTGTCTTGCCAAGCTTCGGCAGTGTGGATGCTTTTGTTGCATGCTGTTCCAAATTTGAGTCCCAACGGCAACGGGTTGCATCCCGCAGGAATGTTCCCCGCGACCTTCAGCGATTGGCCGAAGGTGCTGGACGGGCAGATGCACGGTTACTTGGACCGGATCATCGAGGGCGTGTTGCGCCAAAACCAGCCACTCGGAAGACCAAATCTCTAAATCTCCAAAGCCAGCCACTCCGGGGGACGATCTTGTTGGGACGGGACACTGGGAGTGGAGTCTAGTAGATGGAGAGACTCAGTCGCAACAACGCTTTCTGATCAGACTCAAGAATGGTTGGGGGGATGTTTGCGAAGCAAACAGTGGAGGGTGTCGTAGAAGAATTTGGTCTGGGGCAAAGACACTTTGGGTGCCATCCAAAGTGGACGTCCCTTGATCTCGCCCAAGGCCAGTCCAGAAGTTTCGGAAGATGATCTCCTGAAGATCCTGCCTTTTGCAGGTAGCTTTCTTTATGAGTGTGTCGAAAACAGGGCCCCTTCAAAGTCTTTGCGGGGGTGCTGTGCAGCTTTCCCTGAGAGATGCTTTTGGTGTTTTCGGGGGGGGGGGGGGGAACTTGAAGCCCCAGGTCGCAGAGCAAGTCCAGCAGCACACCATGTCTTCTGAAATCGACCAGAGGCCTCAGCTTGACTCATTGGTAGGGGTTAGCGACCTTCGGGTAGCCGTGATGTTACGGAATGCAACCCAGCCCGATTCAGTCTGGTGCTGGGTAACCAGAGAAGCCATGTAAAGCCTAGAGCTAAAACTCCTGGTTCCCTGATATTAGCGGCTTGCTGGATCCACTGGGCTTAGATTTCGCTGGAATCACTGTGATTTGCTCGGTTTTCCGCATCAGGACGACTGCCCCAGAGGGATGGCTTCAGATGCCTCCTCTCACAATTGGCGCCCTGAGCGACGTGCACTTGAAGGCGGCGGCGGGAAAACGGAAAACGGACCGCAAAGGTGGGGTAAGTCCGGTGGTTCAACCAGATGGTTTTCCTTGCAGTGGTGTCCCACTTCGGATTACAGGGGTGCCTGTGTTTCCCCGCTTTGGTGGCTTTAGGCATCACCGTTTTGGCGCGACGGTGACACAGGCAACCCAGCAAGTTGCCAGCGAGCTAAGCTAGCAGGATGCCCATCAACGCATCGGAGGGTGTTTCAAGGCAAGCCAAAAATGACACCCAACAGAACGGGCTCCCCGATTTTAATTGCACTCGATTGCTCTTTGGTGCGACCTGTGCCCCTTA